>QANX01000123.1:15660-53377 GCA_003254975.1 Ochetophila trinervis
TGGCTTCAACTCTACTTTAAGAATTTTTTTTTATAAAACTCTACTTTAAGAATTCGGAAAGTAATAATACGAGAATTAATAGGACTAAGAGCACCAAGTTGTTCATATTTATCAAGCGATACGTGGCTACATATTAGTAGATAAAATATTTCATATAATTTATAAATGGATAATTGTCAACTTTTAAATGTATAAGTAAAACATAATAACAAGCTAATTAAAAACTACTACATTGTAAATAATTTAGAATCCTAGCCATGACCAAAAAATTAAAAAAATAGAAACAAGCTAACTGGATGGGTTCTTATCACACTAGCTTATTCAAGGGTTTATGGTACGGTTGCCTTTCAATGTTTATACATTTTTATATTTGGCATTTCAATATATATTTTTTTACATTTTGCCTCCCAAATTATAGTTTAGATTGCACCGTTATTACTAAATATATTTGTCGTTGATCTTTTGTGATCAAAGTACGTATGAGCTGCACGCGTAAAATTTATTACGCCGTTTAGCTTTAAAACAACAGAGAAATTAGCAGTGAATACCCAAAGAGCTACTATAAATGCACCCATCCAAATTGAAAGTGAAAAAAAGGGTGGAATGATCCCATGATGGTCAAATAACAGAAATCATCTATAAAGGTGCTCATAGTTATGCGAAGCCTCAATATAATCGTCGAGCTGCATTTGGATCTATTTTTTCATTAGATAAGATGTCTGATATGGGTGAAGACAGTGGAAATTGTGTTAAAGTTGAAGGTGGATATCAGCTTGGACAAATATTCAATCTACAATTGATATTAAACACAGTTTTGAAGGAAGGGCTAACGGTATGGAGAGGACATCTTCAATATCTGTTATAACATACCTTTTGATCCATTATCAACTACCAAGGAAAATCTGTAGGTGCATTGGAATCAGCCGAAAACTCCAAAGCTATCATCTACACTAGCAAGTCGTGATGATGATGAAGATGGGGCCACCATGGGAAGCATCTTACTTAGAAAAGATGCAGATGATGAAGATTCTGAGTAAAAAAAAAAGGTATTTTTCTATTCTACAGTGATTCTTTGGGCCATATTTTATGTATCATGTTTATTTATGTTTTCGCTTGGTTTTCCATTTCAGAAAGAAAGAGAGCTGCTTGATTGAAACAAATTTTGCATCCAAGGTTGTTCGTGAACTGAGAGTAGTTGTAAAAAATGGAAAGTGACGTCGTTTTGGAGCTTTTTGGATATTTGATGTGATGCAATTTATATATATTTTATATACCTTAATACTTGATTTGAGCATGTTTTATTCACTTAAAATGATTAATTTATATTTTTCTATGTTTTAGGTGGATTTGAACTTAAAGGGATGAAAACTGAAGAAGCAGTGGCAAAACTGTAATTAACTGGACGTTGGCAGCAAAGCAGTGCAACCCAGGTGCAATGCCTAGGCGTCTGGATGGGCGCGAATCTGAGCGTTTAGGCTCATTTTTGTGATTTTTTAGCCCTAAATTTTACTATAAATATGTTTTATCATTATTGTAAAGAGGGTGACCGTTTTTAGAGCAAAAACAACAAAGAATTGAGATTTCTAACAATTATGAGTAGCTAAATCTCTTTTTTGGATAAGAGTATTATTCATTACTAAAGTACAAGGTGTGAGACTTGGTTTATAAGTTTTAATTCAATTTTAATTATTCAATTTATGTTCTTCCAATTTATTTGTTTATTATTCAATTCTCTTTTGATTATAATTTAGATCCGTTATAATTATTTGTGGATTGGATATTTGCTAATTAGGAATTCAATCGTATTAAATGTTCTATGTTTAGTAGCATTTTGATTTTAATAATTGCATGCTAAGCTTTTGTTAATTTCTTAAGAGAATGCAAAATAGATTAAAGTTTTACAATGTTTGTAGGACTTGTTTATTGTTGGTTGCTATTGTTCTTAATGTTGTTATGATTTAATTTAGATCACGTTGGTTTAGATATTTCAGAATTAGGATTAATTTACGATCGTATCTGAATTAATTAATTGTGATAGTTAGAATAAAATTGGCTGTGCTATTTTATTCAATCCAACATTGAATGATTATTTTTGGATATATTTTTGTCTGTGATCACCTGTTCTTTAGTAATTGAAGATACTCTGACCCAATGTTTTCTCCTATTGTTATTTTCGATATTTATTAAATTGTTTTCTTTAATATTTGAATTTGCCAACATAAAATTCCCATTTTATCTTTTTAATTTTGCTTTAATTGGAATAGAAATAGTTTGATCATCAGTCTCTGTGGAATCGACCTGAATTTGCTGCTACTACGGTAGTGTTTAAATTCAGTAATTAATTTTGGTGTTTACGACACGCATCAGTATTTACTATCAATTTCTCTGTCGTTTTAGAGCCAAACGACGTAATAAATTTCACAAGTGTAGTTCACACGTGCTTTGATCACAGAAAATTAACGGCAAATATGTTTAGTAATAATAGTACAAACTAAATTATAGGATAAAGTGCAAAAAAAAATAAAATTGAGATGCCAAGTGCAAAAATGTGTAAACGTTGAGGGGCAACCTTGCCATAACCCCTTATTCAATGTGATTTCTTCTTTCTATCCCTTTTTTTTTTTAATTTAAAAAAATTTCTTGAGTGGCTTTAAAATCTTACTTTTTGCAAAATGGCAGAAGTTTTTCTTAGTGCAATACTTTCAATAGTCCTTAAAGCGTGCAAGCGGCCCTGGATCATTAAATTGTGAGATGTACAAAATTATTGTCACTAAAGTATGAGCAACCATTTCAAATGGATTGAGGATTATAAATCCGCTTGCTTGATTCGTGGGGATAAAATACACAAGTTTTTTGGTAAATTTGATTAAGGCTCTCTTTGACATTATTTTTATTTTTTCAAAGTGTTTTTTCAAAAAGCTAGTTTTCACTAACTTTGATAAAAATAGCTTTTAAAAATCAGAAGTACTTTCAAAAAATTATCCAAACATTTTAAAAAACAGCTTTTAAACTCTAAAAATAGCTTTTNTTCAAAAAATTATCCAAACACTTTCAAAAACAGCTTTTAAGCTTTAAAAATAGCTTTTAATTTTTTAAAAGATATGTCAAACGAAGTCTAAGTGTATGCTTGCAGCTTGTGAAGGTTAATATAACATCTTCTATTGTAATAAAGTGTCATGACTAAAAAACTAAATTAATAAAAGTGCCATGATTTTACATGAATATGAGAAAGAATCTAATATACTATGTAAGAGTAACAATGAGGACGTTGGTTGCTTCATGGCCTTTTTTCCTTGTTACTGTTATGAAGAGAGACTTTACTTGTTTATGAATTGGTTCCTAGAACAAAAGTGGCAGCCATCGATAGTGGAGGTGACCCAGATAATAATCACTCTTTCACTCCATAAATATGAATATTTTATTATTTTATTTGTTATTATTTTTTTTTACAACTTGGCTTTTGAATTCAATTTGTTTTTTATTTGGAAATGAAAACTGTCACATTTTTCTCAAATTTTTCATGTTTGAAAATGATCAACCAACTACTAACTATGAAGAGACATTACCAATGAAGTAAAAAAATTGTCTTCCAGTACTTTGTTAAAAAAAATAATAATAAAAAAATACAAAAAAAATGATGATCTATTTTTTATTAGTTTAAACTTAAAAAAAAAATAATAAATCTGAAAACTCAATAACTTTATCCATTCAAAAATTAAAAATACAAATAAAGATTCAAAATAAATTCAAAAAAATGCAAACAAAAAAAATTATAAAAAAATAATGACATCGAAATTCAACTTACCTTATTCATAAAATATGCCAATAGTTAGATTTTGATACTAAAGGTCTTTTATTAGCTAGCTGCTTTTACTAATACAATTGCATATTTTGTGATTTTTCAATATTAATGATTTGCCAAAATATTTATTTATTTATTTATTTTAGTATGTTTGGTTAAGTTATTTCAGTGAACATCAATGGTAGAAATGAACATTGCAAATCCCCAACGATAACTTTTGTCTTTAGGAAAAGTGTAGGAAGGCACGGCTTGTTTAATTTTGACATTGCTCCTTCAGTTGTGAGTAATTCTATTTCCTCATATTGTCCTCGTATGGTCCTTTTTGCACCCCAGCCCACCTCAACAGAATTTCTACCAAATTGGCCAATCTTTTCTCTAGCTACATGCTTTGGTTTTTCTCTTCCACTGTTTGAATTGGGTGGCTTGGATATGACCACTTTTTCAAGATTATGTTCGAGTGGTTCATAACCCACCATGAACATACAATGAAAGGCGTCTTCTTTCTCTACATTTTTTTTTTCTTTTACACGTCAGACCACCTTTTCAGCCTTTTCAATGGACAGGGTAAAGGGCCCAGTCAACATAGTCATCCAACTACTAAGTGAATTTGCCAATGCCACTTTCATTGGGTGACATATAAGTTTTAGTCCAATAAGTCAAATTGTTATAAGATAATAATAAAAAAAGATTGTTATATATTAGGGAGTTTGACCCTTGTTTGACAATGATTATTATTTAAACATTTTCTGATTCGAAAAGACATATACAAGTTCGTATTTACCATTGCTAATGGCAAAAAATTATATTTTTAAGATCAAAGAACAATGACACATGTCCCTTTTAAAGCAAAATCTAAAAAAAAAAAAATTCCGATTTTTTATCATCGTACTAACACTTGCTTCCTTAAAATATGATTACAAAATAAAATTTTAAATTAAGACCGTTAATAAAGGACGAAAAAGGCAAGTTTTATATTTTCTAAAAACAATAAAAAATAAAAAAGAGAAAGAAAGAGGAAAGGATCGGCTACAGACGCACACAAAGGAAATGATGGCGCAAAATCCGAGGATGTTTGTGGATGAAAAGTGAAAACTTGGGCGTGACGCCTCGGAAACGTAGGGACCTCCCTTCTCCTTCTCTGGCTTTAAACGCAGTTGGCAACGTTTATTCATATTCAACCAATAATACATGCAAGAAAAGTTAAATCTTTTCCATTTGTCCGATTTGAGTTCTTGAAGATCAACGACTCCAAGTTCGATTTCGATTGTTTCGTTGTCTGTAGTCGGAGTGTTATATTACAAGACAACAACAACTTCTGTACGTACTACGCTTTAACTCTTTGATTCCATGTTTTTTAGTGGGTTTTCTTTCTCGGATTAGTTTGTTCATGACATTAATTCATTCAGTTTCTCACCTTTTTTTTTTCTTTTTTTTTTCCCCTTTCAATCTTCATTTATTTTTTTCGCCAATGAATTAAAATAGGAAGTTTTTTTTGGTTTTTACTTCTGACTCTTCTGTTTGTAACGTTTCGAAATTGGGTTCTTATTTTATTTGTATCTGAAATTTCTGCCTTATTTATCTCTCTGGTGGTTGATCTGAGACTAACTGTGTGTATGTATATGTATATTTATATATTGTTTGTGAAATTGAAAGGGTGATTTTACGAAATTGTTTCTAAATAAAGTACGATTCGTCTGTATATGTCTATATGATATATTAGTATGAACAGGATTGTTTAAACTGGTTTGACATAAAGATATGTGCTTTCGGTGACTGATAGACTTCATGTTTTCAACAGCTAAAACAGGGGTTACCCTTGTGTTCTGTATTGATTTTTTTTCCCTTTTCTAGCTTTATTTTTTATTTATTTATTTTGCACAATTTTCCTGTTTTTGTTAGAACTGATTATGTATCATATTAAATGAAGTAAAGTGCAAGAAACATTTACAATTTTTATATTTCTAGTTGAAATTAAAGCAGGATCTTTCTAGACTGATTGTGATGTACTTTTCTTCCATTTGATGTTGTTACCTGCCAGAAGAATCACAATGACAACTAGCATACCCGCCGGAAGTGGCAAACTGAACTATAGATTCAGTGACTGCAAGGGACAAGGTTGTAGAAGATCTTCATGGATCGCCAGCGTGACTTTCGGCAGATGCATACAGAAAGAAATTTCATGGTATCTTAAGGATCTTAGTCCTAAAAACCAGTTTAAATGTCCGACTGCTTTTCTGTACTTTTACATAGTTAACATTATTATCTTATGCTATCAATTCTCCTATGAAAAAAATTTCCTGTGCCTAAAAGGTTGTAGATACTGCACAAGACTATACTTGCTTTGACTTCTAGATTTTGTGAAGTTTGATGTTTTCAACTTTATTTGTGTTGGTTTTTGGTAAAGGAATTCATGCGTACGAATTTATAAATACTTCAAGATTTTCAAGTAGGTATAGGACAAGAAGATGGACAGTTCTTAACAACCTGAACTATATTATGAATGCTATTTTCTATGAAATGTTTAAGGTCACATGCTTCCTTGTTACAGTTTATGCTAGCATATTTATCGTATTACACTATCATATCATCATTATTATCCAAGTGTCTTGGGATGGCATTGACCGAGACTTCATGTCTTATAAATGCCAATGCAGCAGTCTTCAATCTTTTAGATAATCATAATGTTGATCATAAAAAGTTCGATACCTTTTTTTATTGTTTGAAAAGTTATTTAGGTGCTATATGAGAAATTTGAAACAGTCTGCTGCATTGTTTAATATGTCAATGCAGCAAATACTTCAATTCCCCCCCACCCCCTTACATACCTATCAAACCAAATCAACTACCATGTTTTATTACTATCCAGGTCACGAAGGGTATCCAAGCTTTTGCACATCCAGAGGTGTAATTCTTCGCAATCTCCAATTACTGAAACTTGGAGGTCCACCAGAACAGTTACTTCATCATACAAAAGAGATAGTTCAAACAAGTATTTTGATTTTGCTATCATTGGTAGTGGAGTTGCTGGTCTTCGCTATGCCCTTGAAGTTGCAAAACATGGATCTGTAGCAGTGATTACCAAGGCTGAGTCTCATGAGAGTAATACAAACTATGCTCAAGGAGGTGTTAGTGCTGTGCTGTGTCCTTCAGATTCCGTGGAGAGTCATATGCAGGACACCATTGTTGCAGGGGCTTATCTATGCGATGAGGAGACTGTCAGAGTAGGTTGTAGAGCTATATATCAATATATATATATATACACACACACACACACACGTGCGCGCACATACATACATATATATACAAACATATTCTTGAGTCATCTATTTTCAAATTAGATTCCTAGTATAAGGTGTTATTACTGTATAATGTCATGGATTTGCTTTATGGTTCCGCTCAAATTGCCTTGAGCCTTCTGAAAGTTTGTGTTTTATTGACAGACTGTTCCACAATATAATGCATGTGGTTGGTTCTTATGAACTGAAAACAATATGGCATTCCAATATATGCTTTTGTTATGTTCTCCAGGTTGTCTGTACTGAAGGACCTGACAGAATTAGGGAGTTGATTGCTATGGGTGCATCATTTGATCATGGAGAGGATGGAAACTTGCATCTAGCAAGGGAAGGGGGCCACTCTCATCGCAGAATTGTACATGCTGCTGATATGACTGGAAGGGAGATTGAGCGGGCTCTGTTGGAAGCAGTATTGAAGGATCCTAACATTACCGTGTTTGAACATCATTTTGCAATAGATTTGCTTACTTGTCAGGTTTATTTTCCAGCATCTCTTATTTTGCAGTATAATGTGTTTCACTTGCTCCTCTATATTTTGGCTTTGGTGGGATGGTTTTACAGGTAATTTCTAACATAAAAGTATGTTATTGCATTTACAGGATGGTTCTGACACAGTTTGTCTTGGTGTTGACACTTTAAATACTGAAACACTAGAGGTGACACCAATATTGACCATATATACTTTCTTAAACTTATGTTCGGAAATATATGCTAAATGAACATTGTTTATTTCCTGAATTCTGAAACCTATTATTATTTTTATTTTTATTTTCAGGTGATACGATTTATTTCCAAGGTGACTTTACTTGCATCAGGTGGGGCTGGACATATCTATCCAACAACTACAAATCCTCTGGTACTTCAGACGTTTTTTAACTTACTTAGTCCACAGCTTGAATTTTTTTTTTCCCTGTGTATATCCTGGAAACAATGATGTTCCCTCACCTCCAGGGCATAAAAAGAAATAAGATAATAATAAGAAGAAAAGAGGGAATAAGGAAGTCTGATCACCTAATTTTACATTAAGCATACTGTTGTTCAGTGCCTATTTTTAACCCAGATGATCATATCAATATAACAGAGAGAAACGTCCCAGAGAAGCCACCGGGTTTGATCTGAACTAGTGCCATTCATTATTGGGACAGAACATATGCAAACAGAATAAAAAATATTAATTATAAGAAATTTTAGCTGGATATGTTTCTTAATCATGTAAAATTTTTTTTCAGAACCCCAGTTTTGGTTTTACATTAGCAAGTAGGGATTGACAATTCTTGTTTTGATTCTAAGACATTGACTCTTGTTCTTGTGGCAAACAAATCTTTGTTTATTAGGTAAGTTAAGCATTACATTCACAATGAACAAACAGTACTGGGGTTGACCAAATCAATTAATTCTCCTGTCATGCATATCTGCCTCATCATGATTGCTATGCTCAAGGTTCTTTTTTGGTCATCATTTTGTTGAGAAATCGTGGATAGGCTAGCAGCCATCTTGTAAAGTCCAATCCTTTAAGGATGTGTTAAACCAAAAATTTTCAAGCAGCACTTTGGTAATCAGCAAGATTGCTTTAACCTATAAGCTAAATCATGTTCGGTTCCTTCTTATGGATGAATGAACCTATGTAATTAGTTGATTGTAAACATGGGTACAGATTTAACTTCCAATTTGACATATCAACCCACAAAAGATGTTAAAGAAAGATAACCTATTATCTGGGATTTAGAGGTTAACTAAACCATAGTTTAATTCTACTCTCTCTTACTGGACGGTTTTTTCTTTTTTGGAGTATTATACTGATATCTTTGTTTCCACTTTTAACAGTTTAAACCTAACTCCTTTTCATTGAATGCTCTTGATATATTTTATAGGTAGCCACTGGAGATGGAATTGCAATGGCTCATCGTGCGGAAGCTGTGATTTCAAACATGGAGTGAGTAAATATCAATGCATTACTATCTGAAGCGATATCTGCTAAAAACAGCTTCATAATGTCTGTTAAATCAAATAATGAAATATTAGTGCTATATAGGATGTTAATTAATGGCTATGCACGAGCACGACAATCCTGGGGGAGGTTAGAAAAGTTGGATATGAATAACCATGCCTTGGCTGCTTAGCATTCAAATGCTCATTGGTCTTCTTTCAGAAGTTTATTTATTTTGAAAATGATCATGAAGTGGAAACTAAAAATATATTTTGGATAAGCTGCTTGGCTCTTAGTTACAGATGTTATTGGATGTTAGCCATGCCCATTTTATGTTTTCAGGATGTCAAGAGGGTTACTGTTTTGTTTTAGTTGACTAGTTTCTTCTTAAACTTCTTTGATGGAGCCTTAATCTTTATTCTAAACGATCAAATAAAGCTGACTGTGTGTGTGTCTGTGTGTGTTTTTTTTTAAAAAAGAAAAAGAAAATCATTGTTTGTTTCCCGTTTGGGTGGCAGTTGGGTTTTGGATTTATTCTAATTTTCTCGTGCAGATTTGTGCAGTTCCACCCAACAGCCTTAGCTGATGAAGGTCTTCCCATTAAACCAACCAAGACCCGAGAAAATGCATTTCTCATCACTGAAGCTGTCAGGGGAGATGGAGGGATCCTGTACAATCTAGACATGGAAAGGTTCATGCCAATGTATGATGAGAGAGCAGAGCTTGCTCCTAGGGATGTGGTGGCAAGAGGCATAGATGACCAGCTGAAAAAGCGCAATGAGAAGTATGTGCTACTTGATATAAGTCACAAACCTAGGGAGAAAATTCTAAGTCACTTCCCTAACATAGCCGCCGAGTGTCTACACTATGGGTTGGATATAACCCGCCAGCCAATACCAGTTGTTCCTGCAGCTCATTATATGTGTGGAGGAGTCCGTGCTGGGCTCCAAGGGGAGACAAATGTACGAGGCCTGTATTTGGCAGGTGAGGTTGCATGCACAGGTTTGCATGGTGCGAATCGACTAGCTAGCAACTCGTTACTTGAAGCACTGGTTTTTGCCCGAAGAGCTGTCCAGCCTTCAATTGATCACATGAAGAAATCTAAACTTGATTTCAGTGCTTCAAATCGGTGGGCCAGGCCTTCTGTGCCTATGTCACTTGGAAGCAATATTATAGACAAAATCATACAAATGACGAGGGAAGTAAGGAAGCAGTTGCAAGCAATCATGTGGAAGCATGTGGGAATCGTTCGGTCTACAATGAGGCTTAAAACTGCAGAGAAAAAGATAGGAGAGCTGGAGGCTAAGTGGGAGGAGTACCTGTTTCGTGAAGGATGGGAACCAACTATGGTGGGACTCGAGGCTTGCGAAATGAGGAACCTCTTTAGTTGTGCAAAGCTGGTGGTGAGCAGTGCCCTTGCTAGGCATGAAAGCCGTGGGCTTCACTACACAATTGATTTTCCTCATTTAGAGGAAAGTATGAGGCTGCCCACTATCATCTTCCCTTGTTCACGTGTGAAGAGTACATGGAGTTCGCGGCAACTACACAAGCAGTCAACATATTTATAACTACAGCCTTAGAGGATATATTCACAGGGTACAGTTCTCATTGTCTTTGATATCTAGCATTGAAAACTTTAGTTAGGGTCGAAATCTGTCTTATAGCAATGAGGGCAGCTTGGTGAAAATGGCACCAGGTTATGCCTTTTTACTTTAGTTTTTCAATTTATAAATTTCTGATTCTCAAAATATGGAAAGAAGATTTCTTCAAACCATTATGGGAATGGTTATAGTGTATTTTGGTTCCTTTGTATGTTATATTTACGAATCGTAAAAAAGTCATCAACCACAAACCTGCAGAACTTGTTGCCTTCTACTCTGTTTGCTTTCATTTTTCTTATTGGACAACAATTGTGATTCATTTTTTCGGTTGAGCCCGAAATTCAGAATCTCAGACCCATAATTTGCCTGAAAACTTCATTTCTGAGTTTATCTTTCCGTTGAACTCATTATCGTGTTACTTTCTTTTGCTGTGTAATCTTTATTTTTTTTGGAACCTCAGGCTTGGTTTTAATTTCTTCATATATTATTTTGCAAAGATATTTTACTTACTAGTTGCTAATTACTATTACATTGTTTTCCACGAGTTCAAAAAAGGTCTTGTTCGTATGGCCAAGTCCTAAGCCAAGTGGATTTTACATATCATGAAAAACTTTTTGAAAAAAATTAACATTTTATATGTTAAAGTACACAACTATTCTAAATTCACCTCCTCAATGAGGAAATTTTTAGACTGAAACTCTCCTTTTCTTTATTTGGAATTTCAATGAAATTCATTGCTCGGTTATGAACCAATGCTATACAATATTACTTATTATAGATCAATATTATTCTGAAATAATATTAGTCGATTATAAATCTATCTTATTCGGTTTCATGTAATTGGACCCCTTAAAGGTTTCACTCCAATAGGTTTCCTAAATCATTTTCTTTTCAACTGATCCATCCCATCATTTCACAGAAATGGTGGAACTACATACATGCTAGTTGGGGGGAACGACAAAAGTTTTATAGGAATTCAATGTAAGTGGACCGTTAGTCTGGTGTAGGATCAACATGCAAATCAAATAAATCAAGTCTAAGTGGGACCCTTTTCAAATCATAAAGAAAAAGAAAAGAAAGATGAGGCAAGTTGTGGCTGCGGCCATGCAGTTTGATTCCAATTTTCCAAGTATTCCTAACGTTCAACTCTCTCATCTAACACAAAATTTGGATTCTACAGTCGTGCACAAAAAAGTTTTGAACAATTTCAATTTTAATTGTTTTGTTGTCAAATTCTTATTGCAAATGATTATCTTTTGAAGATAGTAACAAATGGCATGACAATATATATATATGTTTATTTGCGTTGCATAAATATTTACAAACGGATTCCGATTCAATGAGAAAAAAAAAATGATACTGATAAAAGAGAAAATGTGATTCATGCATTAAAAATAGCATAATTAAATAGATATAGACTTTTGAGAACACAAGTTTTGAAGTTTCAGCGGTAGAGTTTTTACTATTTCTTATATTTTTCTCTAAAACATTTTCTTCTTGTAGCTGCTAAACCTAAACCTTCCATGGATCCTGTAAAGCTATTACTTGGGTTTTTAGTTCTGGGATTGGTTGGACAACTAGACATAGTTAACGGTGATGGTGGTACGAGGGGTTGTAAGTTTCCGGCTATATACAACTTCGGAGACTCAAACTCCGACACCGGTGCAATATCTGCAGCACTGTCAGAGGTTCAACCACCCAATGGCGAGAGCTTCTTTGGGAGTCCTTCTGGAAGGTATTGCGATGGTCGGCTTCTTATAGATTTCATTGGTAAGCTAAGCTACAAGCGCAAGTTCAGTGTAATTAATGCTTTCTAAAAAGGTTGTTATATTTTGTGTCAAATTCTTTTTTCTTCCTTTTAATTTTTATGCAGCTGAGAAATTGAAGTTGCCGTTGCTGAGTCCCTACTTGGATTCGCTCGGGACGAACTTCAGGCACGGTGCGAATTTTGCAACAGGAGGTTCATCCATTAGGCCAGGTGGTTATAGCCCATTTCATCTTGGCGTTCAAATTTCCCAATTTGTGAGATTCAAATCTTACTCCACAGCTCTCTATACTCGGATCACTCCTAATGGTCACTCTCTCATTCCCTCTTCTGTTACTTGATGCTTCTGAAGAACCTTTTTTACGATTTTAATGGGTTTTGAAATTGGGAAAAATTTTAAATTTTAGGAACTTCATCACCCTTCAAAAGCAAGATTCCCAGGCCGAAGGACTTCTCAAAAGCTCTGTATACAATTGATATTGGACAGAATGATCTCGCTTATGGTTTTGAACACACCACAGAAGAACAGGTTGTTGCCTCAATTCCTGATATCCTTGGCCAGCTCTTCCAAGCAATACATGTAAGCAAAAATTACTTGGCTTTGTGCAAAACAAAACCTATAGCCTATAATACTAAATTTCGTGTGCTTCTTTACAGAAACTATATGAAGAAGGGGCAAGGGTTTTTTGGGTACATAACACAGGCCCTATTGGTTGCTTGCCTTATAATTTTATATATTACAAATCAAAACCAGGTAATCTGGATGGAAATGGGTGTGTGAAGCCTCAGAATGCAGTGGCTCAGGAGTTCAATAGGCAGCTCAAGGACAAACTCTTACAGCTAAAGAAAGAACTTCCTCTTGCAGTATTCACATATGTCAATGTGTACTCTGCTAAATATGAACTAATAAGTCATGCAAAAGATCTAGGTAATTATGTTTATCTATCATTATCATTTATGATAATGTTTTAAGGAAAAACCCACTAGATAATTCATGTTTAATCTTTTTTTTTTTTTTTGGCGGATGGCAGGGTTTGTTGATCCTTTGGAGTTTTGCTGTGGTAGTTATTATGGTTACCATATTGATTGTGGGAAGAAAGCCATTGTGAATGGGACAGTTTATGGCAATCCTTGTAAGAATCCATCAAAATACATTAGCTGGGATGGCATACACTATTCTCAGGCAGCTAACCTTTGGGTTGCTGACCACATTCTGAATGGGTCGTTTTCCAATCCTCCAGTTTCAATTGGAGAAGCTTGTCATCGTCTCAAGAATGTATGAACACCAGAATTGAATTTCCTTGGGAATTATTTGCTATAATAAGCTTCCTACGTTTGATTATAAGGAGCATGCTTGTCTGAACTACATCTCAGTTGGAGTTATATATATATATATAAATAAGCTTCATGTTAAGCACATATGTATATATGCAATCATGCTATGATGGGCGGATTACATGACACCAGGAGTCCAAACGTCCTCCACCATAGAAAATTATGTATATATAAGCTTTCATGTTTAAGCACATGTGTATATATATATATATATATATATATATAATGTGTGTGTGTGCCTGCGCATAGGCATGTGGATGTATATAAAATAAATATAAATATATATATTTGTGGTTATGCGTTATGCATGCTATATAGGAAACGTGCAAGCATCATATATAACGTGGGTCCAAATATACCTTCCAAGTACGCATTCAATGACAAATACAGGAAAGATACTTGAATTATACTTGATCATCAGTCTCACTTAACGACCCTGAAAATGAAAACCATGACCTCGAGGAGGATCGCAGATCCAGGGTGCTAATATATCTCACTCGCACATTTGATAAACACAAATTGAAGTTTTCCAACAGGCATTTTGGTGTACCAACAAAAGAAAATGATGCTCCAACAATTCTTTATTGAGATTGAGACATACAAAGAAGAATGTGACGGAGGAACTTCATCATACCTAATAAAAACAATTAAACAAAAAATGCAATTCTTTTTTCTTAACACCTTTTAATATAAGAATTTAACAAATTTGGTAACAGAATCTTCTCCTCTGTATGTCCATATCATTCACTTATTTTTTTTTATCAATTTTTTTTTTCTTTTGCAGATTTGCCAACACCAACTGTATAAAACACCATTCAAGTCCTAATTGATATATAATACATAAAACCTCTCTATATACAACACCAGCATTATATGACCTCAATAGTGTCACCTTGTATAATTTCAGTTTTGGTGTCAAGAAGAGTTTCTAGTGATCTGGGTTTCCTGTTCCGAACCCTGCCTGCCTCTTTCAACAATTCTGCCAACCTCCTCTTCTCGTCGTCGACATCCGGATTTGCTGTCCCTAGTTTCTCCTCTCTCATGCCAACAACATATTCTAAAATTTCAATGGCATCATCCAACCTGTGCAGAAAGTTTTGCTCTACAATTAAGGACTAAAACTTAAAACGTAATAAATGTGCTCAAAAATGTAGAAAATGAAGCAAAAAGATGTGTATTTGCTGAATTGTTAAACAAGAAAGAACAATACCTTCCCATTGCATCATAGGTTCCAGCCAAATTACTGTAGACCCCCAATGTGTCATGATGATATGGTCCATATTCCTTTTCCAATATAGTCCTGGATTCTTCAAACAGGTCTGCAGCTTCATTTATGGAGTAACACTGCACACAAGCAAGTCCCATTTGGTTCAGAGCAATCCCAAATAAGGCAGATTTCTTCTCTCCGCTCGCTCGGAACTTCGATATTGCACTTTTGAATATGGTGTAAGATTCTGAATACTTTCCCATCATGTAATACATGACAGCCATCTGGGCTTGAATTCCTGCAACTGTGTTTTGTTGGCCTGGTGCATCACCAAATATTCTCAAAGCTTTCTTGAGCAACTTGACAGCTCGTTCTAATTCATTCATGGATTGGAAGATAGCAGAAACATCAATTAAACCGCTGGCAATTTCCTCTGATGGGATTCCATGATTAGGCTTGGTATAGATTCGAAGTGCATTTTCGCAGTATGATTTGGATTCCCTGAATTTCCCTATCTTGTTGTATAACTCAGCTAAACGGACAAAAACCGAGGCAGCAGCAGGATGATTTTCTCCTTTGGTGGACTTAAAGGCAGTGAGAGCTTTCTGATAGGATAAAACTGCTTCATCATAGCGAGCCAATGATAGATACGCGTCTCCGATGCTGCAATCAATGGAAGCCACAGCCATTTCTTGGCCATTGGAAGCCATAGCCATGCTTGCTAAGACGTAATGCTCAAGAGCAGCTTCATAGTCTCCTTTAGAGTCACAGATAAGCCCCATGAGCCTCCTATCTGCTGCCTCTTCAAGAGAAGCAGGGGAACCATTTTCCTTGTGGATATCAAGTGCCATTTGACAAAGCTTCTCAGCCTCATCAAATTGCAGCGCTTGAACATTAGCCTCGGCTACATACCGACATGTCTCTCCGAATCGAGGATCTGTTTCTCCCAAAACTTGCCTCTGGATTTCCAGACCTGCTGTGTAAAACAGTATCGAATTCTCAATCTGACCGATCATTGCATAAGTATCACCTAATTGCATGCACCCTGCAAACTTGGCAAGTGCATGGTCTTGACCGTCCTCTATCACTGGAATATCAATTGAGCGTTCGAGAAGCGGAATTGCTTGATCATATTGCCGCAAGTTGCAGTGTATTGCAGCCAATACATGCAAGCACATTACCATCTCCAAACTGGGTTTTCCATCAGAACATTTCTCAAACGATTTCATTGCCCTGAGAGCAAATTCAAGTGCTTTCTTTGGATTTTCACCGGAGGAGATCATATCCCTTGTTTGTTTTAGCAGGAATGGTCCAATGTCAGGATTTTCAAGTCCTTCATCTGCAATGAAATCATGCATCCCATTCTGAATTTTCGCTCCTCCACGCAAACCGAAACTTCTCTGCTTGTTCATAAAGAGAACAGCGTTTGTTTTTCTTGCATTTCTCTCGCGTCTCTTAGCTATTGGAGGTCTCTCATGGGGAGGTTTGCTCTTGGGGATTGATTTAGCTGATACTTCAGAATCAGCCTGCAAATGCAAAAGCTTCTTGGCCTTTCTTGTAGACATCTTAGCAGCACAGCCAATTTCTCTGTCAGGAGTTGAGCCACCAACATTCCTTCCCTCTTTCTTTTCCATGACAACTTCTTTTGTAATCTCCACATCCTCAATATACCCAACAAGATGGCCAAGTTCCGAATCGATTCTCGATTCCTCCCCGTATGATCCGAAACTAGCCCTCGATGGTGATTGATCAGAGCTCTGCATCTCACAGACATTGTGATAAAGCTGCTCGATAGAAGTGTCAATGATCCCATCTATTGCCAGATCAATGGAGTCACTTTGAGGAGTTCCAGGACTCAATGGACTTCTCGGCGAGCCTTGCAGCGTACAGCTTTCCTTTCGAGGTGTGTATTCTCCATTTGGCTCTTCCACTCCATTGTCCCCATATAATGTATCCATAAGTAGCCCTGGCATTTAGCTGTTTATGAATCAATTCAATCTTAGAAACTCGATGTAATTTGTGTTTGAGCTCAACTCAAGAAAATGAACATAAAGTACAGAAAAAGAATTATAGTTCTGGCAGAAAATAGTAACTTGGCATTTTCAATACAACCTAACAAACTGAAGAATGTACTTAATTCCAAATTCAGAAAAAAGAAAAACAGCAAAATTGAATGATTGAAGAAAACAATGAATCCCTTTTGGTTGTACATGTCTCTGCAAATTAATGAAGTTCTTAATTCAAACACCACAAAATGAAATAAAGACCCACATGGACTTTCCATGAGGAAAATTAAAAGCTAAGCAGCAGAAGAACAGATACACAGAGAATGTGGCACATAGAGAAAAAACATGATTGAGCATGAGTCCAGCCTGAGTAAGAATAAATGATCTAGCTATAAAAAAATCAGAACAAGTATTAAAGGAATGTAAATGATGAATGCAGCTTACCTTGTTTCTATTTTTGTAAGAAAGATAATGCCAAAGCTGTGAGCTATCCGGGTGTTTTGTTCAGAGAGACAGAGAGATGAGGATGATTTTGGAGCTGTTTGCTTTTGTAAATATATAAGGAGACGAAGAAGCTAAAGGATTGAGAAAGAGAGGCTGAGGGTAAAATGGAGAACTGGGAATTTGGAATAATTGAGAATTATATACAGATAATATATGTATAGGTGTGGGGTTGCAGAGAGTTGGAACGTTGAAGCAATGAGGAAGCTGACCTCTCTCCCACCACACTCTTCTCTTTTCCTCTCTGGCATTCTATTATTTTTCTTTTAAAAAAACGAACTTGAAAAATAAAAATTTTGATATTTTCTCATTGACGTCTCAAGGTGGCGGGATTAACGGCTTTTCAACGCCAAAGGACAGGGAAATGTTCAGGTGACAACGCTATTATTTACGGAACGTGAAACTTTAATTTAACTTTAACACGTGGCAAAAGAAAAGGAAGAAGTTTCAGCTTTAAATTTTGCCTGAAACCAAATGATTGGTTGCCTTATGAAGTATTCCACGTGTAGCATGTCCAGCTGCACCAGGGACTAGTTTGTAAAAATTCATAATGGGCCACAAACCAGCTAGGCGTGTGGGCCTAATAAAGACATGAAAAGGATTAGAGGCCCACAATGTTCTATTCAAAAAGGTCTTCCTCAGTTAATCTCCACGAAATAACAAAGAAAAACTGTAACAAGCTTAGAAAGTTCAGTTTTTATAATCGAAGTGGCAAGGTTAAGACAATATAAAATCCAACCAATTTTGGCCCAAAATAGTTGTATCCAATAGGCTAAAGTCCCACATGAGAATGACAATTTATGGTTAAAACCAAAAATTATTTTATTATTGGTTTTCTGGGTTTTCTCCGTTTTTATTTATTTTTTTAAAAAAAATTTAAGGAGAGTGGAAGCTGCTTGTTAAAATTGGAAGCTTAAATGAATAGAACTTTACAAGTTAGGAATTAAATTAAAAAAATCTTGTAGACACAAAACCCAATAATAATTGGTATAAGCTTGGTTGAGCTATAGAATGAATAATGGAAGAATCCAAGTAGGGTCATGGAAACCAAGTTATGGACAAAAGCAAATGATTGATGCTGTTAAGGGCATTTAGTTTGCAAGCTTGACTGGAAGAATGAGGACAAGAAGACATGCTATGGATAATGATTATATATCATTTTATAATTAAACAAATTATCTTTATAAACTTATAGCCCCATGGCATATATTCTGATTATTGGTGCAACCCCACTGCCTGATGGTTACGAACCAAGTCAAGAATTTTAGGTACTCACAAGAACAGTTTAAATCCAACCCAAACCACCCATGATTAATTAACGAAATCATGGGGATTAGTAGATTTATTGGCTTGTGTTTAGCAGATTTTCAGCATAACCAAAAAAAAAAAAAAAAAAAGGTATCTTAATTAAAGAAGATAATAATGATACTTGCTTTTTCCTTGAAAAATAAAAGAGATAAGGTTTTGGGGGTTAGCTTAATTTTGATTTGCATAATCAATGTTGATTAGGTGACCGACCAATTCAATGGCAGGGAATCTAAAATTGAAACACCAACGCACAGGTTTTTATTTTGCATATACAAGTCTAATATGCACTTCAATTGAAGTGGAACTGTCTCATCTTCAACTGCAACAAAAAGTGACAGGGCGCTTTGATCTTTAGAAATGGAAAACAACAGTATATATAAAAGATATATATATAAAAGGAAATTTTAGGTACACAAACATATATATATATATATATATTTCTACCCCTATCATATAGGCATTATGGCTATACTTTACATACAAATTAAAGGGGCCCAAAGGGTCTTGTAGAGGTCTTATTGTGTTGAAAATATTATATAATATTATATTATATAGTTTAATGTATCGATTTTAAGAGGCTGCTATTAAATGTATGCGCTAGCGATCTCTCTATACGGTTTCCTATCTCATCAATCACGGAAAAAGTAAGTTGTTCATATGGATTATCATATGCTCTAATTTTATTTTATTTTTGATAATGACATATGCTCTAATTAAGTTTGTGGTTTTATAACAACCAAATAAATAATATTCCTTTAAGTTTAAAGAATAGTATGTTCACTAACTTTTTGGAAACTGGCAACGATGATTAAGGAAGTTTTTTCTAAAGCTCAAGATAAATTGGCCGCAAAGCGATTTTTAGCTGTACCTTTTAGTAAGATAAGATAATAAGATGCAAGTGGCCTCTGAGAGCATCATTTGGTTTCCTTAAGTGGGAAGTTAAAATGCAAATCAAATTTATACTGCATAATAATGCAAAAGCACTTACAAGAATAAATAAATAAATAAAAAACCTTAAAAAAATGAAGAAAAAAGGAAAAGGGAAGAAGAATAAAAAGGTAGCCATGTCTATCTATTAAAGTCAATATGTTGGAATGAATAGTATACTGGGTAAGCAAATCAGAAATTCTATCTACTTACCGGAGAGAGAAGAAAAGTTTGGCATCCTTACATAAAACTCAAACAAAGTTTGTATCATAAATGGATTAATCTGAAGTCCATTGATCAAGCAATGCAACTTTTATTTTTTGACAATATTATTTTTTTCCATACCATTATTATTCATTTCATTCTATATTATTTGTTTTTGTACCATATAACTCATTTTCAGATAAATGTTATTCATTTTCGAAAATGTTCTCATTTTTAGATATGTTACTCATTTTTAGACTTACTCTACCTTCGAACTAATATTATTCATTTTTCTAACAAATATTACTCACATTTGAATTAATACTACTCATTTTGAGACGATATTATTTATTTTTCAAACAATACTACTCATTTTTGGATATGTTATTCATTTTGCAGACCATGTTATTCATTTTCGGATAAATATTACTTATTTTGAAACTATATTACTCATTTTCGGACGTATTAGTTATTTTTGGACCATATTACTCATTTTCAAACAAACTTTATTAATTTTCAAATCAATGTTATTCATTTTGGACCATGCTAGTCATTTGGGGAGAAGTTATTTCACATGTAATCCCATGTGCACTACACTATAGTCTATCTCTTCATTAATATCCTCCTCCGTCTTTTTTTTTGGGTGAATATATGTCCTTCTTCATCTACATTAATTGTAAGTCAACTGGTAAGCAAAATGGAGTTCTAGCTAGTTACTTAATAGTTGGTCCTGTAAAAGAAAGAAGAAAGGAATTTTTGAAAGAAAGAGTGGACCGGCCTTCCAATGATTCATGGTTGTGGTTTTAATTTCTCTTTGTGTTCACGTGAGGCATGAGAGAGAGATTAAAAAAAATGATAAATATAAAGCATCATCACCATGTAGTCATTCTCTGGTCATGTATTGGAAAGAAGCATCATTTTATCTTTTAAAAGGTTCTCTTTCGCCCAACCATTTCAGTTTGACCAGTTGAATTGGAAATCAAGTGGATAGAAATGGGTCACAGCGTTAAAGTTAAGTTTGTCCAATATGCATGATTTTTTACATCTCCATGAAAAACCTCTTTTTTTTCTAAACACATCTCCGTGACAAAGCTTAAAAAAAGATTCAAAATGCTGCTGGGGCTTTCATAACCCTCTCTTCCAATTAGCTATTACCATAAAAAAAAACAAAAATAAATAAAAAACAAAAACAAAAACAGAAACAGAAACAAAAATAAAACTGAATCCTATATCACCTTTTTGTCATGTTATCTTGACAACTATCCTCAGATCACTCTTTATTGAGCTCTTATATATATATATATAATATAAACCGTTGATTTGAAATCTAATGAGTTTCTAGGGAATTTAGTGCTGGCCTACTAATCTTACATTAGTTGTTAACGAGTGAAATATTATGACTTTTCATTGATTTTGTGTTTCATTAGTTGTTATAATATAGCTTCACAGATAATGTTAAGGACTTGAGGTTTATGAAGCAATATTAATTAAGGTGGGAGGAGAAGAAGAGAACAAAAGTAGTAAAAGGCAAAAAGAAAGGACTAGCATGTAATAGCATGCATGGACCAGTTTCTACCAAAACACATGGTTATGAGGGGTATTATATACATACATTATGCATACATGCATGCATTTCCAAGTTGGATATAAATATAAATATATAAATATTTATTTTGTTTCTTTTGTTGTGAAGTTGAATATATTTTGTACCCGTGGGTGGACGACCTTCCTTTTGACTGTTTTTTTATGTTGAAAGAATCAAGACCTTTCTTTTTTCTTTGGAATAGGTAGAGAGAAATGTTAATTATCGGAAACAAATAAATATTGGCCATTCTCTCTATATGTATTTTTTTCCATCTCTTGTATTTTGGGAGCAAATATAGATATATATATCTTTATGCATGTGTATTCAAAGATCCAGAACAAAGAATGAAATCGGTCTCTATGACACAAATTGAAAAAACTGAATGAATTTTCTAGACCACATGCAGTAACAGAAAAGTAAAGTTGAATTTTCAATGAATATGATATATGACTTTCAATTTATTCATCAAGGGAAAAGAAAACAGGATGAATAAATCTGTCCCTAGATCTCTTGGGATATGTGTCAAGAATCAATGTGGTCCCTGTGGGTATGCTTAGTGAGTTTACAATGCTATTGTTTAGTGATCCTAAATTCATATTCCTATTTCCAATATATAGAGTCAGTTATGTTATGTTGGAAATATGATCCTCTTGAATATTGTTAATGTGCAGTAAATGGATTTTACTAAGTTACCATGAGTTTGGTTGTATAAACTTAACAAGAGTTAATCAACTTTTATGTATATATGCTTGACTTTTTGCCACTTGTAAGGTTAGGATTATAAATCTTGAAAAATCCATATATTAGGTTTTTGGTATGCTGGTTAATACAGCCCGTGGGGTTGTATGGTAAGTAATCAGACAATTGGAAAATAGATAAAAATAAAATTAAAATTAAAATAAATGCTTTAGTACTCTCTTCCTTGTTTTCACATTGTGCCGATCGATATACCTCTCACTAAGGTTTAAGTAATATATTTGTGAAATATACTTTGTATTGCTGAATGTATGTTTGTTGTATGATATTCTTCCATTGTATGTCATATTTCTTGCTGTTTAACATCCAACAGTTTCCAATATAAATTAAAATGCGCTCACATGCCAAAGTGTTGAAGGTATTATACCAATTCATAATTTATAATTAAAAACTTAGTAGAACAAGTGACAATCCATAGCATTATCATGTCAATAGGTTCCTAATCCATCAAAATTATATATATATATATAATAATTCTTCTATTATAATTTTTTTTATTATCAGGATCATTATTATTAGTTTTTATTGTTTTAAAAGTTTAGTAAAATAATAAAATTCTACAAAGATCAAATAAACCTTTTATAGGTGCATATAAATTCAAATATATATATTTTTAAATCTCAATGGTTTTCAACAATTAAAAAACTGATAGGAAGTCATAATGGATGAACACTTATGATAATTTATTTATATATAAACACGCATNAAAAAAAAAAAAAAAAAAAAAAAAAAAAAAAAAAAAAAAAAGGGGCATTTTAGCGAGGGAAAGATGTTTGTCATATGAAAGGGAACTTTTTGGGTTTGGTTTTTTTCTTTTTGGTTTGACATTCGAGAGAGAGGTCATCAATCCAAGTGAGATGGTCAAAGAACCATATAATAAAATGAGGCAGTGCGTGGGACTGGACCAGAATCACAAAAAATAATGGACTTTTCTTTCATTTGGGGTATCTTAAAAGCACCGAATTACGAATCTCTTTGGTGGCCCAGTCTTCATGACCAAAAGACTGTCTTACTCACATTCTCCATGTTTCAAGTCAAACTCCAGCGCAATCTTATATACCTCAGTATCCTAACCAAAACCAAGACTAGTGCTATACAAAAGTTCGATTGTAACATTTGGAAACTTTAATTTTTCTCTACTGCTACCATATATATCTGTCTTTTGATAGAACAAAATTAATTGACACATTGAATTACTGGTAATATTCATCAGTATATTCTGGAAAATATAGTTTCAAGCAAAGCATTTATATATTCCTCTTTACACACAAATTATCTCTATATTTTGTCTAGCTAACATGTAGTCAAAGTAAAACGAATCAATTATCTGGCAATTAGCATCCATGCATGCATATATATTACTAATATGGGCTATGTCGCCTACCACTTAGAAAGCAATAATTTATTGTAGCTGTTCGATGGATATAATCAAACGCATTAAACATGCGATTATGTATATCAGACAGCTACAGTAAACTGTTATTTTCTGAATGATAAACTACATCGTCCACAGTAACAATTATGTATATATATATATTCTCAATAAGATTTTAATTTTATTTTAATTTATATTTATATTTAGAAGANTCGCCTACAACTTAGAAAGCAATAATTTATTGTAGTCGTTCGATGGATATAATCAAACGCATTAAACATGCGATTATGTGTATCAGACAGCTACAGTAAACTGTCATTTTTTGAATGATAAACTACATCGTCCACAGTAACAGTTCTGTATATATATGTATATATTCTCAATAAGGTTTTTATTTTATTTTAATTTATATTTATATTTAGAAGAACGTGATCATGTGGTTTATAAAATATTGGTAATTTATTGGAACAAGCAGATCAGGTACAAATTAACAGGGAGTGATCAACTTAGGGCAAACAGTATAACATGGGTCAATATTGAAGACAATAAGAAGAAAGAAGCAAGAGTTGTGAGCTTGATCAAAACCTTATCTGCAGCTCCATATAGTACAGTACCTTTGCCGAAAGTAATGACGATTTAGCTCCACATACAAACACCATGCATTTTTCCTAGCTTTTCTAAATCATCTATTCTATCCCACCACTCACATCCATTAGCTGTCGGGCTTTTGTATCACGTCACCTAGCCCATCAAGATACTTTTTATCCCAATACCAAACTTTGATCAAAACCTATTAATTCAACCAAAATGTTATGTAAGCCTAATTAATACCTTTCGAGTTATCGCTTGTTGCTGTATACCAATTGATACATGTTCTTTCAAGTACACATTCTCCAATATGTATGTAGGACATCTCATGATAAAGTTACTGTTTTTTCCGACAATAATTGAAATTCGAATAGTCCACCTTTAATATTATTTCGCTTTCAAATATTATTTTCTCCATTTACATAAAGACATTCAAATAGTATGTACTATGAGCATACTTATTAATCTTCTCTAAAGCTATATATAAAATTAAGAAACAAGAAAATGCATGGTATCATAAAATATAGGCTTATTTACAAAGTTATCTCCTAACCTTTAGAGCGAATGATAAATTACCTCTTAATTTTTAAAATTGATAGTCATGCCGTTAAAAAATGTTGTTGCCTCTCCCATGCTCAACGCCAACAAAGATAGTTTCGTATTTAATGCTCTATATTTATCTTTCTCTCTCCAAAAGGTTTGTAAAACGAAAGAAAATGGAAAGGGAGAGAACAAATTAAAGAATTTTAGCGATTGAAAAATCACACGAAAATAGAAAAAAATTGTCTTGTAGAAATGATTTATGAGTATGATTCGTATTAAAAAGAATCATAAATGAAATATGATATTGGATATATAGTTACTTCTCTACGTAGATCAGATTTGAAATTCGTTTCTATATAATAAATTTTTTTTTCTCTAATTTTTCAATTTCTAAAATCTTATACTTTTTTCATTTTGATTTTTTTTTGTTCCGTATGAAGAGAAAAAAAAAATTAAATGAAAAAGACAAAAAATATACCTGTTAGCGTTAGACGTTAAATGCACATAAAAAAAAACTGTATTATTTAATGATAAATAGTGGTAAAGAGTACTGAATCAATGTTAATTTATAGTCAAAACAAAGCATAACTGTCAATTTTAAAAATTAAAAATAAATTATCACATACTTTAAAAATAAAAAAATAATGGCGTAAATAAGCATATTATATATATATATATATATATATATATATATATTTTGTGTTTGATTCTGATAGCTAGTTATCTAGATAGAGAGAGAACATGAAGGGTAACAAGTAAATATTCTGGTTGAATGATGGGGCCAAGCTTTTTGGATAACGACAAATTTCATAGGTTGGGATGGCTAAATTATTTCAGCTAGAAAAAACTTAGCTAAATACATCTACCCATGGAAGATACCAAAATTTGGTTGACATTATTACTGCCCTAAGGAATCATCCATACTTTCCAACTTGGAAGCTCTACTTCTTTTTCTTCCAAACTAGCGCTATAAATACCTTTCAATCCCTACCTTCTTCCTCAGCTTCTCTTAGTTTTCCATCTCCTCTGCACTTTCTACAACCATCATGGATAGTCGAGCTGAGACATCAGAAAATCTGAGGTTCTCTCTCTCTCTCTGTTAAATATTAGCTAACATAATATATATATATACACACACATGCACTAAACAGTCCATTTAAGATATGTGCAATAGTACTAATTGCTTGTTGGGCAATTAATTAGCAGGAACAAGTGTGCAGCATGCTTCAGACAATTTAAGAGATTGGATCATCTTGTGGAGCATATGAGAATATCATATCACTCAGTTCATGAACCAGCGTGCGGAATCTGTAAGAAACATTGCAGATCTTTCGAGTCTCTCAGAGAACATCTCATAGGTATAATCCAAACAACTTCATTAATTCACTAATTTTAACTAGCATTAAATTTTCTTAGAATCTTCTGTCTATGATAAATATAATTAATGCTACATATATGTATATAATTGTTTTGGATATCAAAATTTCTTATCATGTATTTCCATTAAATTATATATAATTCGTCAATGATGATTACATATAATCCCATAAAAATACACAGTATCTAGATATGATAATTTTTATATATACTTATATAGTCTCACTATAGTGGGCTTGCATCTTATGATAGATTTTTCTTTCCTGTTATCAGCAATAGGATTATTCACAAATATACTATATTTTGCTTTTGAATTTTCAGGGCCATTGCCAAAACAAGAATGTAAAAACATATTCAGCATGAGAGGATGCAAATTCTGCTTGGCAATCCTTGATAGCCCTTACAGTCTCAGGATTCACCAGCAGTCATGCCAACTCTCAGGAGTTAATAACGTAAGTGGTCATCATCGATCAACTAGCTCCTCAATAATTAAGATTAATTTACAATTAATTAATTTTCCAAGTCTTAGACCAAGTGTGACATAATCTTAATTAATACACAATTTCTTGTTTTTTTCCCTATCTATAGGCACTAGCTGCTCGTTTTGGTAACTTGGGAATACGTGACAATTTAAGCATGGATATTGGAAGATCAACAAGAGGCTGCCAAGTGGTTGCACTGGCTTGCAAGATGGTTGGAGGTGGCAGCGATGGGTCCCTAGATCTCTGCGCAAGGGTTTGCCTGATTGATGAATGTGAAAATGTTATCTTCCACAGCTATGTCAAACCGACACTCGCAGTCACCAACTACAGGTATGAAACTACAGGCATTCGTCCCGACCACTTAAGAGACGCCATGCCTCTTAAGCAAGTTCAGAAGAAGATTCTAGATTTCCTCTGCAATGGCGAACCAATGTGGAAGATTCGCCCTAGATGTGGACAGGCTAGGATTCTTGTTGGTCATGGTTTGGATCATGATCTTGATCGTCTACAGATAGAATATCCACCTATAATGTTGAGGTACATATAAATTTAATTGTTTATTTAAACCCAAGAAAAAAAAGATGTACAAATATTAATTTACTCACCATTCATATATATTCAAAATGTGATAATTAAGCAGGGATACTGCAAAATATCCTCCATTGATGAAAACAAGTAAGCTCAGCAACTCACTCAAGTATCTGACTCAGACATATCTCGGGCAAGTCCTATACCTTATAATCTTGTTATATTTTTCTATGTTACTTCACAAATATAATTTTATGAGAAATTAAATTGAGTTTTTTTCCCATATTTATATAGGTATGACATTCAAATTGGAATTCAAGACCCCTATGAGGATTGCATAGCAACAATGAGGCTCTATGAGAGAATGAAATCCCAGAATCATAAAGCTGAGGACTTCCCACTAGTTTCTGATGCACAAAACCGAAACAATTTTGCATCGTGGAGGCAAAGTGAGCTTGAGAGGATGACCCCTGAACAATTGTTGGATATCTCAAGGTCTGATTTCTACTGTTGGTGTTTGGACTCCAGGGACTATTAATACATATATATGTGGATCAACCTCTCTCTCCCTCTGGATACAATCTTTCTATAGGATGGACACTTTTCAAAAGTAACTGCCTATCCTATTTTATTATCAATTATACATTATATATATATAGCGTATCCTTAAAAAGATAAACGTGTATTTTGAAGTTAAATAAAATGATGTATTATGGTTACTATAATAAATTATTGATAATAAAATGGGAATATATATATTATATGTCATTGCCCAATAGACCCTATACATATATATATATATATATATATGATTGTAAAGCAAATTCATGTACTATTTGCAGGATAAGTTTAATTATATATCGAAATATTATTAGGGTTCTGAGTAAATTATGTATGGAGTATAATCACAATGGTCTTTTAATTAATTGTTTCAGATAAAGCATAATTAATTTTAAATTTAGATATTTGCATATAAAGCATATTTATACACCACAGGCAAACAAAATAATCAATATAAGAAATCTAATAATGAAGAAAATAATAAACGATGGAACGGAATATTAATGAAATTAATGAAATGACGATGATGATGAAGCTACTACCAAAATTTTGAAGTTAATTACCAAAGGGGCTCAAGGAGGCAGCAAAAGGAAGAAGAGAAGCTAAACTTAGTCCTCCGCCGCCGCCTTAATCATCTCATCTCAGATCACGTGGTCTCCTGCAAGATCGAGGAGCGCGTGTCGGAAATATACCTATTGTCAATAGTTATCTCTATTTTCTGACAAAAGGGTGCGCAACATAACTCCATCGAACCAAAATTGTGATTCAAATTTGATCAGCGGCATAAAGTTGTAAATTAACCAGGTATCCTGGACATATAATGAGTGGTAAAATATATTTAAGGAAAAAAAAAGTAAAAAGAAATGCAGATAAATTTTGAGTTTGATTTTTTTTTTTTTTTTTAAAGATAAAGTTTTCGTTTTTATTTTGAACATAATTTTGTAAAATATGTAACCTCTCATGTTCTATTTTCTTTTATTCACAATTTTTTTTTACCAAATAACAAAATCAATTTTAGATTTCCAGGCATATATAATCTACAATTTGTTTCTTCTTTATTTCTGTATTCTTTAATTATGATTAACCCTTTTTTTTAGAAGATACCCTCGTTTTATTCTTTATAAGGGTATTATATTTAAACATAAATTGATAAAAGTAAAAGGGAGAGAAGATAAAAGAAATTAGCGAATATTCCAGAGATCCTAACATCACTTGCCTCCCGAGGTTTTCAAATTCATCACCAACTCCCTAGAGATGTTAACATCTGTAAGAAATATCATCTTACCATTCATTATATTTTACAAATTATCATATAATTATTTAATGCTTTTATGTTGCAGATATTCCTAATACTTTAAAATGTGGATATCATCATTTACAACTATTATAGATGATAATTTCGTGATTTAAAAATATTATTATTATCGATAAGCTACAACTGCATTATTAATAAAAAAAATTATTAATGACCATCTATATTTTTAAAATAATACAGATTTATATATATTATAAAAAATAATAATATTAATATTTTATTTAACTAAATATGAACATGAAATGAAGTAAACAAAAATAAAATATTCACTAAAATGCAAAGCAATTTAAACTTCAAAAATTGATGTGATCTAAGAAATTTCTTTGTATTTATTATATCAAATAAAAACATATTTACCAAATTGACCCTTGGTAATTGAATTTAACCGAAGAAATTAACGTAGAGGAGTGAGTGATGAATTTGAAAACCTTAGAGAGGTCAATAATATTTTGTCAAACCTGAAGGGGTCATCACCATGACGAGCTACCGGTGATAACCCACCACTAGTGCGATGGTCATAGGGTGGTGATGTATCATCACAATATTGATGAGGAAGTGAATCATGTATCTTCCACAAATTCATTAAAAAAAACTCTTCTTTTTTTTTTTTCTTTTTTTTTTTCAAATTCAGTAGAACATAAGGAAACTCTTCATATTACCAAGACTACAGATATATTATAAGTCATCCCCATTGCCTTGCAATTTCTGCTATCTACAATTAAGCATTACAGAACAATATATATTCCTACATTTTTTCTAATTTTCACTCTCAATGATATATAAATATAATGTAATTTTTTTTTTTGGGCAGACTCAGTAAAAATGATTGTACTACAATACGACTATGTAAAAATGGTTGTAGTATAGCCATTATCCATAAATGAAATAATGTTGTTCATAAATGAAGTAACATTATCTACAAATAAAGTAACAGTGTCCACAAATGGAGTAACATATTAATATTACCTCATTAAAGATTTTGTTACTTCATTTACGGACAATATTATTTGATTATGAATTTTGGTAATATTACTACATTTTATGAATAATGTTACTTCATTTATTAATAATATTACTTCATTTATAAACAACATTACTTCATTTATGGACAATAGTTGTAGTACAACCATTTTTACATGGTTGTATTGTAGAAAATCCCCTCAATGATTCAATCAAAGTGTCAAGCTCACTATCATCTCAAAATGGGGAATAAATAAAATGGATGAATTTCTGATCTCATGATATCTATTAAAGTAATACTCTTTTTTCCAAATAACACTTCTAGTCGGTTAGAATCAAATAATTAGTCTGTTACCATAGAGTTGTGATCCAACAATATCCGATCAGACTATTTAAAAGTCATATTCACAGATTGGTTTATCGGTAAAACTACTTAAAATACATTTTTAAGTTTTGAATTCAATCAGATTTAGATAAAATCCTCCTTTCTTTTAGTTTAATTAAGATTATATTATAATTCTACAGAACAATTTAGGAACATCGATCCAGCCACAGTGAAAATAAAACAAAAGAAGGATTAAAGACATTTATTATTAACATATACCATTATTTATTTGATGAGTTTAAAGCCATTTATTTTAACAAGTTACAAGGAGAACATTACGTTTGGACATATACAGTCGATGGTTTGGATTCATGGGATAGGATAGACAACGATCTTGCCAATAGCTCTAGAAGTTTCAAGATGAGAAAATGCCTCCGCAGTCTTAGAAAATGGAAACGGGGTTTTGGGATCGAGCACAGGTTTAACCTTCCCACTCTCCAAGTAAGGTTTCAGCTTCTCCAAAACAGTCGCAGTTGAAGTCACAGAAAACACAGTGGTCGGAGGAGTTACTGGACCCGCAATTGCCACCGCTTTCCCGCCTTCTTTCACAGCCTTCCCAACTCGTTCACCTTCCCCTGTTTCGTTTCCAAACAAACATATATAAATTTATTTATCAGCTTTTTTTTTTTTTTTTTTTTTTTTTTTTTTTTTTTTTTTTTTTTTTTTTACAAAAACGACAATGAATGATGACCAGAATGAATCTTACGTACCAACTGCATCAAATACGACATCAAATTTCTCAGGAAGCTCTTCGAATTTATCCTTGGTGTAATCAATGGCCAAATCAGCACCCAAGCTCCTTAACAAGTCTAGTTTCTTTGTGCTTGCCGTAGCAGCCACTTTGGAAGCACCAAATACATGCTTAGCTAGCTGCATCATTCAATCATTATATAAAATTACATACTAAAAAAATAAGAGATTTTGGAATTTTAAAAACAGAGAAGAGATATATTACAACTTTTTTATAACACAGATATTACAACGTTTTTTAACATAATCTATTATCAGAGACACCTTATAATTTATATTATAGATAGAACCATAGGTGATAATAAATTATCAGCCAAAATCCATAAATTAAAAACTTTAAGCTGATATATAATTTTTCAATCCATATAAAAACCTGAATAGCCAGTGTTCCAACTCCACCAGCACCTCCCAAAATGAGAACAGTTTTACCAGCAGCGAGTTCGGCTTGTTCAAGACCTTCATAGGCAGTTTCAATGGCCACAGGAAGGCTAGCAGCTTCTACAAAACTCAGATTCTTGGGTTTCAGAGCCAATACTCTGTCTTCAGCCGCAGTGTACTCTGCCAAAGTGCCAAATTGTTTTGGACCAGGCACTGCTTTTTCGTTAATATCTCCATACACTTCATCACCAACTGTGAACTTGTTCACTTTGCTTCCCACCTTTACCACTACTCCAGCAACATCAAATCCTGGAACAACCTGAAGGAAAAAAAAAAAAAAAAACCCAAATTTGCAAGATCTAATTAAGCAAACCCACGAATGGAAACTGGAAAAAGAAAATAGATCGAGAAGACTCACAGGTAGAGGAGAGTCGATGTTTTTGACAAACCCAAGCATCCTTTTGAAATCAATTGGGTTAAGCGAAGCTGCGACTACCTTGATCAGCACCTGATCTTCCTTTACTTGAGGAACTGGGGAATTTTCAACAAACTTCAAAACATCAGCAGATTTTCCATACTCTTGGTAGATCCAAGCCTTATTTACAGAGGGTATTGTTGGATCACTGGAAGCAGCCATGTCTGTGTACGTACGAGAGAGCTCTTTGTTTTTTTCTTCCTTTTTTCCGACAGATCACAGATGGGAGAATATGGGTCTCGATCTGTTACCGCCAAAGGGTTTTAAAAGCTTGTCTGGTATAAGGAAGTAAGGTTTCTAGAGAAATTTTTTTATTAAAAAGTTAACGTTACTATCATTTTAAAAAGTATTTTTAATTTTTAATAAGTTGTTTGATAAATATAATTTTAAAAATATTTTTGACTTTTCATTTATTATACATAAGTTATTAAATTAATAATTTTTGAACATAATAAGAATTTTAATATAATAATAAAAATAAAATCGATAGTAAAAAAATATTTATTCTTCCGTTTAGCTTTTATTGTTCACATTTCATTTTATCTCCAAAGAATCTCGCTGTTTGTAGTGGGAGATTATGAGCTTATTAGATAATTTATTTTATGTATTAGGTGAAACTTTTACCAAAAACAATGTATTAGGTGAAACTATTTTCTCTATGCCACAAACCGCCTTTAGACAAAAATCATGGACTAATTTATATTAGCATTTGACACATTATCCCTGATGGTTCACGTCTCCATTTTTTCTCCAAAGAATCTCATTTTAGTGGAAGATTATGAGCTTATTAAATCATTTATGTGTTAGGTGAATCTATTTTCTCTAGAAGCCTAATCTATCTTTACTAATTTTAAAAAGCAAAGGAAAAAAAAATCTTGACTTTTTGTATATATTTGATAAGAACTAATTTATATAAAATTATATATATTTATATTTGATTATGATATATTTTGTTTATTTAAAATAATCTAATTTATGTTATTTGGAGCTTTAGCTAAATTTAAATTTAAAAAGAAGAAATATGACGAAAAAAAATAATTTAAAGTATTATGGAATGAGTAGACAGTACATAACATGTGCGATGTCAAGGGCTTTACATGGTCCAAAGTTAGACGCCTATTTTGATGAGGTTCTCAATTCGTAAATGCGCATTTTTGTGGGTCGAGATTTAAGTATAAATAAATTTATTTTTGTTATAAAAAGGATCTAGCAACTTTTTTGGATGATTTTGAAGCTTAGAATTAGTTTTTTAACTCAACAATAAGTTGCTAACTTCTTCTTTTGTGTAGGAGTTTTTCTATTTCTAATCATGTAGGTGTGAAATTTAATTTAATTTATTAATCCAATTTAATATGTTATTTTGTGTTTATTGTGTATTTTTTGATTTTTGATATTCATAATAAATGTCAATTATTTTTATACGAGATTGAATCACTTCTAAATGAATTCTCCATGGTATTAGAATTTTAATGATGAGTAGCAAATTAGACTTTAATAATTATTGTTATTGTCTACGAAAAGCATAAAATATATTTAAGTTCAATGATTACTGCAAACAAATTATACGAATTACTCTTAACAGAAATCATCTTTTTTTCTCAATATTCTAAGTGTGTTCGACATAGACTTTGGTAGAAGGCAACAACACATTAATATTCTATCGTACTTGGTCTTTAAATCCTATTCTTGTATCATAAGGCAAGTAGAAGAATAAATCTTTTATTCAATTAAATATACAAATTATATTTTTTAATGACCAACCAGCTATATTCTAATTTTTATAGTGCCCCTAATAAATTGGTATTGTTTCCAGAATTGATTTAAAAGAGATTTGTAAGTCAACCTCTCGGGCATATCCTACTTACAAAACAATTATAAGATATTTCACAATAGTTATTGTTGTGTTGCTGTTATATATCTCGACTGCTATTTTCATTTTTTTTTTTCTCTCAATCTCTTTTTCCATCTTACCAAACAAAACACAACAAAACAGAACCTGATAACCAAAACAGAACAAAACAAAAGATTAAAACCCTTTTATTTAAACTACCAGAGCATTTCGTTTTACACACAGCAATCAAGGAAAGCAAAGAAGGATTTTCAAGTCATGATCATGGGATAGGATACACAACAACCTTTCCGATAGCCCTGGAAGTTTCAAGGTGGGAAAATGCCTCCAAGGTGTTGGAAAATGGAAATGGGGTTTTGGGATCGAGCACTGGCTTTACTTTGCCACTCTCAAAGTAAGGCTTCAGCTTCTCCAAAGTAGTAGCAGTTGAAGTCAGAACAAATATGACTGTTGGTGGAGCTATAGGACCCATTATTGATACCACTTTCCCACCTTCTTTCATTGCCTTCACGGGTCTTTCACCTTCCCCTGTTTCAATTTCCAAATACCTTCATCATTTTTGTTTTGTGTCATGAAAATGACAATGATCAAGAATTTGATCAGAATTTGATCTTACCAACTGCATCGAAAACGACATCGAATTTCTCAGGAAGCTCCTCGTACTTTTCCTTGGTGTAATCAATGGCCAAATCAGCACCCAAATTCCTTAACATGTCTAGTTTGGCAGTGCTTGCTGTTGCTGCCACTCTGGATGCTCCAAAAACATGTTTCGCTAGCTGCATCACATTATGAATATATATATGTCAAAGCAAGCTCTATTTTGTGCTTAGACATGGTTCTTTCTGGATTCTAATTCTGATACCACTTGTTAAGCGTTGGAGTTTCAAACTAAAAAGTTAACCAATGTAATCCAAATCTCTTACACACATTTTAAGATCACCATACTTAACCAATATGGAATTTCATTTTCACACATAGAACAATATATGTTAAGGGATTCCAAGTTCTATGTTGTGCGTTTACATAGTTCTGGTTTTGATATAACTTGTTAAAAGCTGGAGTTTCGAACTAAATGGTTAAAATGTAATCCAAAAATCTTAAATTCATTTTAGGATATAAAATTTCATTTGCACACCTAGAACAATATAGAATTTTGTAAAACAGAGAACACATGTATTAAGAAACAGAGAAACCTGACCTGAATAGCCAAGGTTCCGACTCCGCCGGCACCTCCAAGAATAAGAACGGATTGACCAGCAGAGAGTTGAGCTCGTTCAAACCCTTCAAAGGCTGTCTCAATAGCCAGAGGAAGACTAGCAGCTTCCACAAAACTCAGATTGTTGGGTTTCAGAGCCAACACTTTCTCTTGAACCGCCACGTATTCAGCCAAAGTTCCAAACTGTTTGGGTTCGCTCAAAGCTTTTTCAGCTATATCTCCATAGACTTCATCACCAACTTTGAATTTGTTCACTTTGCTTCCCACCTTCACCACCACCCCAGCAACATCGTGTCCTGGAACAATCTACCAAAAATAATTAAAAAAAAAGTATTAAATTAAATAACAATCAGTACCATTTTTTTCAGTAAGTTTCTAGACTGAAATTGAATTATATATTTTATCAATAATTAAAAAAATAAAAATGTAGATCCGAAAAGAATAGGGAGATGGAAAAAGAAATTGGGTGACACACAGGTCGAGGAGTGTCTTTATCTTTTATGGCACCAAGCATCCTCTTGAAATCAACTGGGTTAATCGAAGCTGCAAAAACCTTGATGAGCACCTCATCTTCCTTCAGCTGTGGAACTGAGAAATTTTCATCCAACTTCAAAACATTAGAGGATTTTCCGTACTCTTGGTAGATCCAAGCCTTGTGCACTGAGGGTATTATTGGTTCACTGGAAGCCATCGATGGATAATGGTTTTGGAACAAGGATTAACTTTTTGCAACCCAGCAGGTCATTATGAATAGAATGAGATGCGTTTCCTTTAATTTATAATAACTAAATCCCGCTTTGCATGTCACATTTTCCCTATATGTATGGAGTCAAAATTGACTTTAGATCGGATGACACAGCGAAGAGAAATTACACAGTACTAAGACCATTTTTAATGCAAAATATAAATTGCTATATATCCAGAGATTGTCTAAATTTATATATTATAAATGTATATTTGATTTAAAAATTATTTTTTAATGATAAAATTCAATTAAATTTATAAAAAATATATAAAATTTCACTTTATCTTTTTCATTAACAAACTTTTTTTTTAAAATCTATTAAAATCTATTATTTTTTAAAAAATTTTAAAATCAATGACTTTTTAAATATATTCAAATTTTAAATTTTTACAAAATTTTAATTGAATATACTTAAATTTTAATAAATTTTTATAAAATCTATTAAAATTTAAATTGAATATTTTTTAATTTGTATAGACTTATTTAAATAATAAATTAAATACTTTTATATTTTTAAATTCTTTTAAAATTTAACAAATTTTAAATTGAATATATCGGCTTTGTATGTTGTTATTTTATAAACCATGACAATTGACACAGATTGGGAGAGAATTAACCATTTAAAAAAAAAAAAAGACAGTGGGAGAGACATCATGCTCGCTTTANTTAATTTTCTGATAATAATATAATATAATTTTCTTCAGATGGTCTCTAATAGCCGGGAGGCTTCCAGGACGAACAGACAATGAAATAAAAAACTACTGGAACACCAATTTAAGCAAAAAAATTCAAGACCATCAGATTATTAGATCCGGTGGTTCCACATTCAAGGGGTCCACATCCAGCATGATCAACGACAATCCCAGAATGGCCGCACACGTGGTTCGGACAAAAGCAACCAAATGCACCAAAGTCTTTCTCAATAACCCACGGCCTTCTTTTGATGATCTACACACACAGACCTCATTGAATACTCATCATCCTTCTACTTATTATCCACCACTACTATTGGAGGCTAATGCATTGAATGCGTTATCACCATCCTCATTTTCCACTACTACCAGGGAACAAGACAATTCGTCCACGGATTTCATTATGGATTTCAATACGGAGGACCAACTTTTCCTTTCGGATCTTCTAAACTCGGATATTTGTGATTATAGTGACAAAAACTGCAATACTAGCGTTTTGTCACCTTCCATGGAAGACCACCAAGATTTAATGTTTTCTGAGGATTTTCTGCTGCAGAGTTGGAGTAGTACGTACTAGCTAGCTAGTAGTGTTAAAATGTACTGTGTTCAAATCAGTGTTTTAGAGACTTCAACTTAGTGTGGGTAATAATTTTCATCCCTTAATTTCTCTTCTCGTATTTGTAAGCTTAGCCCAATGGTATAACCATTAAAAGAACACTTTCAGGTTAGATCCTGACCAGAAAAATGGCTTGCTGCAGAGACTACGACAGAGTTACCATATTTATATAATATTCGTAGCTAGTGTGTACTAAAAACTATGGTCATCGCAAATCTACGTTTCAGCAGTTTACAGTGTAAAAACAATAAGCATGAACCCCCGTTTATAACTATTTTCTTCATGGATTATATATGCATGTATTTGGAATAATTTAATAGGGGAAGAATGTCTACAGTAGTAGTTTCATTTAATTTTTAAAAAAAGAAGAAAGAAAACAATTTTTAAATACAAGGTCAAATAAGGACTAAGTTATTCTTTTTCATATATATATAATGAATAATTTAATCATAAGGACATTTTATTTGGTTTGAAATTTGCACACACACCTAGCAGCCTTGGCATGTACATGACTTGGATCCTTCTTTTTTAAAACATATTTTATCAATTTTTAATATGTCAAAGCCAATTAATAAGAATTAAAATTTTCCAAGTCCAAGCCAAGAAATAAAGGTTATTTTTTTAACAAGTACGAAGAAGGTAAAATTATAACATTGGATTCC
>QANX01000125.1:0-32526 GCA_003254975.1 Ochetophila trinervis
ATCTAGATTTTCTTTTTTTATAAGCCCATCAACTAAAGAACCGTAGGCAAATACATCAGGCTTCATCCCTGCATCAATCATTTCTGATAATACAAATTCTGCATCTGTCAATCTCTTTTCCATACAATACCCATTAACAAGAGTTGCATAAGTGTAATTGCCAGATACCAAACCAGTGCAACCAAGAAAAATGAGAAAAAAGAAAATAAATTAAATCAAAACTGCTCAAATTAACATTCAAACAAAGAAAATTCTTAAAAATTCTTTACCTTGTGAAGCCTAAGAGCCTCTTTCATGTTATTATTTTTACAGTGCCCATTGATCAAAGCAGTATAAGCTACCACATCAGGCAAAAGGCCCTTAATTACCATTTCTGAGTAAATACCCATTGCAGCATTCATGTTCCCCATCTTGCAATAACCATCAATCAATGTAGAGAATGTGATTACATTGGGTTCGAAAGCATTTTCTGTCATTTGAGAACACACCTCAAGAGCCTTCTCTAAATTGCCTTCTTTATAGTACCCATCAATCAACGAATTATATGTCACAGAATTCGCAATCACACTTTATTCCTTCATTTTTAACAACAAGCCATTTGCTTCTTCAACTCTCCCCATAATACAGAGCCCTTTAATCAGTACGCTTAAGTGAAAACATCAAGCAGAATTCCATGCTTCTCCAACTCCACATAAAATTCCATTGCAACAACAGCAACATTCATACTATCGATCAGGAAAGAAGAAAAAATTAATAATACCCTCAAACTCGCTTCAAAAATCATCATAGAAACATCAAATTGCAAAATGCCTACACAAACTAACAGCATTAACACAGTCAAAACCTCATAATCATCAAATCTCAAACAAATAAGCTCAAAAAAAAAATGACATCAAGAGGAGCTTGCGGAGTCTGCAAGCGGAGAGCTTTAAAGGAATTCTTCTTGAATTTTCCAGTAGAGGCATCGTTCTCGGCGACGTACTTCCATCTCCGGCCATCAACTTCCTCACAACAAATCAACCTTAAACTAGACCCAACGAACTCATCCTCAAGCAATCGAAGCTTCCTACCCTCGGAAACAGCAACCAAAGAGACAGAAGAAGGAACGGCAAAATCTGAAGGAGCTGAAGCGAGACCAATGCTAATTCTGACGGTCTCCCGAACGAGAAGCCTCGCATCTTGAGCAGAGGTAGTAGTGGCGATGAAGGTTTGGGAAGAAGAAGGAGATGAAGAAGGCTTATTGAGATTAAGATGAGGAGGAGCCATTGATTTAGAGAGCCAGATCAAAGAAGAAATGCGAAGGAGATGAACGCGTCGGTTGGAAACCACGGGGGAGAGCTTGGTCGAAGGAAGCTTATCCTAGTTTGCTGCTTCTAATACTGTGCTTCAAGCCAGGATTCGAAATATGAGTAAGTGGGAGCACCGGATTTAGGAATGGGATTGAAAAATTCCAGTCCTCCACCGCACCAAACAATGGATAAGGGAGAGGACCGGGTTTGAAAGCTAGTCCGGTTCCCTTATCCAAGCAAACAAATGCGCCCATAAAATTTTGTCCTACTATACCATATGTAGCTCACAAGGATATGTATAGTAATTTCAGGTAACATTCAATTCAAGCTACAAAATTTTGTTGGAAAGTCAAGAAATTTCCAAAGCAATATTAAATACAATTTAAAGCCATTTAAGGAATTGAGTGAGTTTCGAGTCCTTCTCATTTCATTTTCTTTATAGCTCAAAAAGCTTAGGTTTTTGCTTTATAAAAAAATCGTAGCTGCTAAAAAGCTCAAAAAGCTGTCACTAAATTCTTGAAAGCGAACCATGAGTGCCCTCTGACGCGGACTTTCCTGGCCCCACCGCATATTCTCCTACAAAATTCAGAACCATCCATCCATTTGAGTTTACTAAAATACCCTTGACCCAGCCAACTGATTAGAAAAAAGTTTCCTCATTCCTGACCCACGCTTTTTTAACAGATTCTACTTCTCAAACGCTCCCATTAGGTTCTGTCCAAAACCAAATTCAGAGAAGCCCTAAATTAACATAACTCAAATCGAAAAAAAAAAAAATATATATATATATATACTTATGTATATCTATCTATCTGTATATGTATATATATATATATAAATACACAAAAATTATATAAAAATCATATAGTGCCCACGTTATAAAGGCACCATACATATATATATTATAATTTTTTAAAACTAAACAGTCTTAAATACTATAAAATTTAAAAAAACAAAACAAAACACTATAATATACTTGTATTTTATATATAATTTTTATTTTTATTTCTATTTCTAACTCAACAATTTTAAATGTTATAAAATTAAAAAATTTTAAAAAAATTACAATATGCAATAATAAAATATGTTATGTTATAATTATCAGTGAAAATAACATGCAATGCGACAAATTTATTTTTTTATTAAAATTTTAATATTAAAAATTAAATTAAAATATTTTAAATTAAAATTTACTAAATAAACTACAATTTTATGGATAACAATTATCAATAATAACAAATATGTTATGTCATATCACTTGCAAGTTACAACTATCTCCTTTATATATAATAAACTAAATTATTTATATTCATGCACATTGTTAAATATTATAAATGACCCTTACAAGATAATTTTTGAAACGTACCAATTAAAAAAGAAAAAAAGAAGTTATTCAGATTTTTAACTGTCATTTCTTTGAACTTCACAATTTTATGGTACACGTGATTATTTGATTGGTCAATGTATGCTAGATTAAATACCACCTTTGCACATAAGGTGTACCAGATAATTAATTTTTCATGGGGTCTAGTATTATGTCCATCTCAAAAAATATCAGCACGATGAACGTGTATGCTTACGTAATCCAATAAGTAAGATTTTATAACCTCTATCCTTAGCCCATATGGGTAAGTTTCAAAAAGGCAGAGCACCCTCTTTTGTTAAATCCGCCAAACAGGTCCTTAACATTGTGCAATCAAACAAAGAACTTCAATGCTATGCTCTCTCCTAATTTACTGCATCATCAAGGCAGATAATTTATAGACCTGATAATATATGTATTTTGTATCGTATTATATTAAATTTATATCAAAATTTATTTATTTTAAATTTTATAATAAAATATATAAATTTAAACGATTTAAAATACGTTTGAATTCATATGGTTTAAATTAAATATTATATTCGTACAATATATCGTATTTATATTAAAATTTATTCATCCAAATGTGATCTATTAATATTTTTTATTAAAATATAAAAATTAAAATTTTTAAAAATTTATACAGAATTATATCATATTAATAATATATGTCGGCAGTCTAACAATTTCCCTTTTGAGTCTTGACATGTCACAATGCTTAGCCATGAAGTAAGATTGAATTATGTGGATGTTTTAAATAGTTTTCCTTAGTGTGTGCGTGTTCTTTTTTTTTCTTATGTGTTAATTTTTATACCATCTTTCTTTTCACCTACCAAACCTTCAAGACATGTGACATGCATTCTACTTTCAATTTACTATTTTTTTTTTTCGGAAGATATAGAATTCAAACAATAAAATTGTCAAGACGTGGTAATATTTAAAAATAGTGATTATAATTTATTTCATACTTTTACTTTATTAACTATTAATTTAGCCATAAATATTAAAACAGTCTTAAGTAATTAAAAATACCATTTTTTTCTTTTTTGAACACTACAATAATACCTGAAAAATTTGAACATTATTGCCTAATTCAATGGTTTGAAATTTGCCGACTTCAGCTTTGGAAATCTAAATATTGAACCGACAAATTTGAACATTTTACAAACGTAAAGAAGACCAACTCGGCTGAGTTGACGCATCTGAATGCAAAAAAATAAAAATAGATGCGTTGTCTATATTGTTTTCTTTTATCATTTGCTTTTCCTTCTTACGTTATAATTTTACATATATAATTAATCTAATAATATATTTGGTTTAGTAGTAAAGCTATTGAAAATACACTTTGAATTCAAACTTCATAAAAATGAAAATACTCCAAATTATAAAAATAAAGATATCGTTTACTTCTCTTGGAATTTAGGTTAATTACAATTTAATTTCTCAAATTTTAAAAAGTTACAATTTTTTTTTATTGTTTCATTCACACTTTTTGAATTTGTATCACTCTCTTTATAAAAGTACAAATTAAAATTTTTAAAATTTAAAAGATTAAATCTTAACTAATGCTAAATTTAGAAAATTTAAATGTAATATTATAATTACTTTTAATTTATCAAGCTAAAATAAAAATAGGGACCATGCTATTTTACTAAACAAAGAGAGAATTATCTTAACAAAAAAAAAAAAGAGAGAGAATTTTGAAATTGCTGACATTTTAGGGCCATAGGACAGTTTGAAATAACAATTATTGTGTATATATTATATAATACCTTGAAAGGGAGAGATCCTATTGAAAAGGCACGTTTGCTTTTTGAGAAAAAATACTTTTTATGAGTTTTCCAAAATGAAAGTGATTCACTTTTCTTCTTCCTTTTTATTTAATTTTCCAGCATTCACTTCCTAAGCATTATCTCCTCCAAAAACCCCACAATTATAATTGCAACCATTATCACTCACTCACTCACACTCTCTCTCTCTTCTCTTTCTCTCTCTACATCTCTATCAAAACATACACAAATGTAAGCACCAGAAACTCTCTACCAAGCTAAATGGGGTCCACTTTCCTCACCACCAAACAAGCCCTTAATTTCTCTATCTAACAAATGGTTTCTGTCTTATTACTCCAAAATGAAAAACATTTCATCATCTCCACGAACCGCCTGCTCTTTCCTTCTCTCTTCTCTCCACCTCTCTCTCTCTCTCTCTCCATTTCTGTCTTCTTCTTTACTCCTACTCTTTCACTACCCTCCACTTCCTTTTTTCGCTTCCTTTATAGATAAAGAAACTCACTTTCTCTTCTCTATATTAGCAGCTCAGCTATACATATAATCAATCAAATTCCGCCATGACCAAACTCGCTGTCGAAGTCCACGACGCGAGTGATCTTATGCCCAAAGATGGGCAAGGCTCGGCTAGTCCATTTGTCGAAGTAGATTTCGATGATCAGAAACAGAGGACTCAGACAAAGCACAAAGATCTCAATCCTTATTGGAATGAGAAGCTCGTTTTCAACGTCAACGATCCGAAACACCTTCCAAACGAGACCATCGATGTCGTAGTTTACAACGATAGTAAAGGCGGTCACCGCAAGGACTTCCTCGGACGCGTCAGAATCTATGGCGGCTCTGTTCCTTTCACGGAGTCCGAAGCGAATATTCAACGCTACCCTCTTGATAAAAGAGGTCTCTTTTCTCACATCAAAGGAGATTTAGCTCTCAGAATCTACGCAGTTCATGACAATGAACCTTACCCTTCTCAAATTCCACCGCAACAACCAGCTGAAGAAAGAAAAAGTAGCAGTACTCCTAATGCAGTAGAGACTCCTCTTCAAGAAATTCCAACCAACACCATTGGTGAGGGGCTGCCGAGCATGCCTGCTGACAAGAAGGCGAAGAAAAAGAAGGAAAAGGAAGTCAGAACTTTCCACACCATAGGAGCTGCCGGACACCACCACGGCGGAGGCGGAGGCGGAGGCGGAGGAGGCGGCGGAGGAGGAGGCGGAGGTCCTGCTCCTCCGCCGCCAATGTCGGCGGGGTTTGATTTCGCCCGAGCAGCCGGACCGGGTCCGGCCACCGTAATGCATATGCAGGTTCCGAAGAGCAATCCGGAATTCCGGCTGGTGGAGACGAGTCCGAGAGTGGCGGCTCGAATGCGGTACCAGGGCGGCGACAAGACGTCGACTACTTATGATCTGGTGGAGCAGATGCACTTCTTGTATGTCAGCGTTGTCAAGGCAGGAGACCTTCCTGTTATGGATGTTTCAGGGAGTCTCGATCCTTACGTTGAAGTGAAGCTTGGGAACTACAGAGGGATCACCAAGCACTTGGACAAGAATCAAAACCCTGTGTGGAGGCAGATTTTCGCCTTCTCCAGAGATAGATTGCAGAGCAATTTGCTCGAAGTCATAGTGAAAGATAAGGATTTTGGCAAGGATGATTTTGTTGGGAGAGTTTTCTTTGACCTCTCTGAAGTCCCGCTTAGAGTGCCGCCTGATAGTCCTCTAGCTCCTCAATGGTACAAATTGGAAGACAAGAAAGGAATGAAGGTCAAAGGGGAGATCATGCTTGCCGTTTGGATTGGAACTCAGGCCGACGAGTCGTTCTCTGAAGCTTGGCATTCCGATGCTCACAGCGTTAGCCATGTCAATCTTTCTAATACTCGAGCCAAAGTGTATTTCTCTCCCAAACTTTACTACCTCAGAGTTCATGTTATTGAGGCTCAAGACCTTGTGCCTTCCGAAAAAGGCCGCGGTCCGGATACATATGTTAAGGTTCAGCTTGGGAATCAGCTCAGGGCTACTAAGCCTTCGCAAGTGAGTATCAACAACCCTGTTTGGAATGATGAGCTTATGTTTGTGGCTTCCGAACCTTTCGAGGATTTCGTCATTGTTTCGGTTGAGGACAGGATTGGACCCGGAAAGGATGAGATTCTGGGAAGGGTGATCATCTCGCTGAGAGAAATTCCACCGAGAAACGAGACTAAGTTGCCGGATGCTCGGTGGTATAATCTCCATAAGCCGTCGGTGGCGGCTCAGGAAGAAACGGAGAAGAGGAAGGAGAAGTTTTCGAGTAAGATCCATCTCCGTCTCTGTTTAGAAGCTGGTTATCATGTTCTTGACGAGTCCACCCATTTTAGCAGTGATATGCAGCCTTCTTCCAAGCACCTGAGAAAAGCAAGTATTGGGATTCTTGAACTTGGGATTTTGAGTGCCAAGAATTTGCTGCCGATGAAGAGCAAAGATGGAAGGACAACTGATGCATACTGTGTGGCTAAGTACGGGAACAAATGGATTCGAACTCGAACACTGCTAGACACTCTGGCTCCTAGATGGAATGAGCAATATACTTGGGAAGTCTATGATCCTTGTACTGTAATCACTGTTGGAGTTTTCGACAATTGCCATGCCAATGGCAAAGAGGATTCAAGGGACCAACGAATTGGGAAGGTGAGAATTCGGCTATCAACATTAGAGACGAATCGAATCTATACCCATTACTATCCCCTGCTGGTTCTCACACCCTCTGGTTTGAAGAAGCACGGGGAACTTCAGTTGGCAATAAGGTTCACTTGCATAGCTTGGGTTAACATGGTGGCCCAATATGGAAGGCCATTGCTTCCGAAAATGCATTATGTCCAACCGATATCGGTGAGGCATATCGATTGGCTCAGGCACCAGGCAATGCAGATTGTGGCGTCGAGGCTGACACGATCAGAGCCACCGCTCAGGCGGGAGACCGTGGAATACATGCTGGATGTGGATTACCATATGTGGAGCTTGAGGAGAAGCAAAGCTAACTTCAATCGAATAATGTCTCTTGTATCTGGAGTCACAGCCATCTGTGGATGGTTCGATGATATTTGCCACTGGAGAAACCCCATCACAACGTGCCTTGTTCATGTCCTGTTCTTGATACTTGTTTGCTACCCTGAATTGATATTGCCAACAATGTTTCTCTACCTCTTTTTGATAGGCATATGGAACTACCGCTTCAGGCCAAGGCATCCACCCCACATGGATGCTCGACTTTCACATGCGGAGTTTACTCACCCGGACGAACTCGATGAGGAATTTGACTCCTTTCCTACTAGTCGGCCTGCAGATATTGTGAGGATGAGGTATGACAGGCTGCGGAGTGTAGGGGGTAGGGTTCAAACCGTGGTCGGAGATTTAGCATCCCAAGCAGAAAGAGCTCAAGCCTTACTCAGCTGGCGGGATCCAAGAGGCACAGCTATCTTCATCATCTTCGCATTGATCTGGGCGGTGTTCATTTACGTTACTCCGATTCAAGTGGTGGCGGTGCTGGTTGGACTCTACATGCTGCGACATCCCCGTTTCAGGAGCAGGATGCCTTCTGTACCTGTCAATTTCTTCAAGAGGCTGCCAGCAAAGTCAGATATGCTACTATGAAATGGAAGAAGATATTTTTCAGTTTCTTAACTTTCTAGTTCAAAAGGGAAAACTTCATTCCCATCTACGCGATTCTTATGAACAAACAGATGTTATGATAAATAAAATGCATCAAATAATATATTACAGCAGCATAAGGCAGAAAAGGCAACAATGTGCTTTTTCTGCTAGCCCTACCCAAGAAGAATCTCAAACTTTCAGAAAGTGTGTACATCCCACCTTGTATTGATTCTTATCTATAAATAAAATGAACAAATTTTTTTCAGTTCTAGTTCCAGTCTGAAGTGAAAGTGTCAAATGGATTGCGTATCAGAAACATGAGAGAATTCAATACATTAGCTAACTAAAGTAAAACTAGCCAACCTCAAAGGTGCTTTGACCACTACAAGATTACATCAAGCTTTCACAGCAAACCGAAATGAAGCTCTACTATTCATAAGTACAGAAATACCAACCCCTATGCTACCAAAGATAATCCATCATTACAATGATATTACAAATACTTTCCGAGTTGAAAGGGAACGCATTTTGCGTATGGAACTCTTCATTTAAAATCATTGACAAAAATTGGAAGTAGTGTCCAAGAATCTTTCAATTAGCTGCAGTCCTAAAGCCAAGATGCAAAAATAGAGCTATGATTGTCAGGAAGCTCACAAGCATTCCACCCAGAAGAACCCTATCAACAATTCCCCATCTACCCATGCTTCCTTTGGTCAACTCTTGCTTGTTAGTAAATTTGGTTGCATTTTCATTTTCCTTTTTCTGCACATGGTTCTTTCGCTTCCTAAGCAACCATCCGATTAGATTTCTACTGTTTCGATCTTCTGGCAAGTTCAATGATACAGCATTTTCTTCCAGAGTAGTTTGTCCACAGCTTTCTGGTCCACAAGCACAAGTTTCTGGCACTCCGGAAGAGACACAAGACCCACAAGTGTTTGTGCAAGGACTATAATCGTCCTGAGTTGACATTCCTTTGCTTGGAGCTGTGCTGTTATTTGTTTGCTGGATAGTCTCTAACACTTCTCCAAAAACTGACCACCTTCCCACAGATGTTATTCTCACCACAGCTGAAGTTCCCAACATACTCTCTGGCGCAATCACCAGTACCTGCACGTATCCCTTGGTATGGCCAACCTAGTGCAAAGAGGGGACTTCAATTATAAAAATTATATATCAACTTATTGGCATATGATATCTTGAAAATACAGAGAGAGACAGTGAAACTCTAGGGGATGCTTTAAGGGCTATTCACACTCCAATTGAAGTAGAACTTGTGCATTTTCCACAATGAAGATTAATAACAAATAAAGAAATGAAAAACTTGCAACTTGTCAGTCATCCTTAAACTTGAGAAAATAAGCAAGTTGCTCCAGCAAACGTCAGTCCAAGATCAAAGATTCTTACCAATAGGACATTATAATAAATAGAAAAAATAAGAAAACAATACAGTTAATTATTTTAACATCAAATATGGCTTCCAGAAACTGTATAATTCCTCGTGCAATATACTGCAAATTGAGTTAAAATCCACACAAATGTTTGTTCATTCTGATACAAAACATAAGTAGTTAATTATTATATAATTAACACTTTTCATTTTTTTATTTTTCCAAAACACATCTAATTTCAATGGGGAAAAGTCCCTCACTCAAAAGTATGTAGCACAACTCCTGGCCATACAGAAACAAAAAAGAAAATGGATTTCAGCTCGGAATCTAAATATTAACTTAACTGGTATCCAGTTTAGTTTTCTAAAGAGTGAGCAGAAAAGGTGATGGCTGATAGAAAACAACACAATTAAGGATAAATTTAGAAACATGTATTCAAACTTACCAATCGAACACAATCAGTGGCAATTTCAGTTATCCAAATTCTTTCCACTCTGCCCTCCATTCCATTATAAGGTGCGAATGCTTCAAAAACAGAAGTCAGCTCACGACTCCGTTTCTTCACTATGGCACTAGGAACCTTTTTCATTCTTGCAGCAGGCGTCCCTAAATTTATAAAGAATCTGAATCAAGAGTTGTGAATTTTGTTCAACCCTAGTTAATTCCCATATGAAGCATGACACCTAATTCACTCCACATTGTTAAAATAGATATGACCCTGATAATATTGCTTCTTATGTTCAAAAAATATCTTACCTGTAATTAAATATTTGTGTGCAGTTTGACATTCTTAAAATGTGTAAACATTACGAGATAGTGGAATTAAAAAAAAAAAAATCAAAAATCACACTTGAGCACTGAGAAATCACCCCTGATAATGAGATTAAATAAGTTATGGAGAGGAAGCACAATTTAAACGCAGTCTTATAAAAAACTCAACATGACTACTTTTCAGCAAAACTGTATAAAGGATGCTAAGTCTTTCTACTTTATATATGCAGTTGGGTCCACTTCACTAGTACAAGCTTTCAGGACTGAGAGAGAGTATAATCAGGGATCAAGGTGGAAACTTCAATACAACCATGGAAGCACCTCTCATGGGCAGAAATTAAATGAAGCAGAAGACAACCATGAAGCACCTCTTATGGGGAGCACCTCTCATGACTACTTTTCAGCAAAACTGTTTAAAGGATGCTAGGTCTTACTCCTTTATATAGCAGTTGGGTCCCCTTCCTATTAGTTCAAGCTTTCAGGACTTAGAGAGAGTATAATCAGGGATCAAGGTGGAAACTTCAATGCCACCATGGCAGCACCTCTCATGAGCAGAGATTCAATGAAGCAGAAGACAAGCTGCAAGTATGGTAACTAAATTTTTCTTTGGAAGTTGGCCTAACGTTTGGGATTGCTTTGGGGTTATATTTGTTTATTAGAAGTCTCATATTATTTCAACATTGTTTATTCCTTCATGCCATGTTTGCTTTTTATCCATAACCAAACATTTTGGACACCATTAACCTATGAAAATCTCACTCTAAAAGCCCCAAACAAACACATTATAGCTGGCAGCATTGAATTCCAAAAGAATTTAATCCAGCCCGTTTTGCCCTCAAAAGCCATAAAGTATCCTTCTAAACAAAAACTTTCAATTCTGAACCCTTGGTTGACACCTTATCAATAGGCAGCCGTCTTATTTGTTTTTGGGGATATAAGATGAGCATCAGAACCAACTACAACAAACATTTCATGGCACTTAGGTCCATAGAAGTTACTTCAGCAACTTGCATGACTTACTTTTTAGCTTGCTTAAAAAGACGTTTCTTTTACAAAGCATTTAATTATACATGTATAATGAACTTCACCTGGCCGAGGATAGAATTGTGATATATGAACTTGAGGGAACTTGTACTCCTTAATAAGGTTAACAGTTTCAGCAAAATCTTCATCTGTTTCACCTGTAAAACCCATGCATTGAGTGTAAATTCCACATAATTTATTCCTTCAACTGTTGCTGCTACTATAATCAGCGGATGCAAATAAAAATTGAAGAACTATGGAAACAAGAAAAAAAGGATAAGAAGATAAAGAGAGCAAGAATGTTAGAGAGGGAAAAGGAATGAAAACTGAGAAGTATAAAAAGAAGATGAAGAGAGCAAGAATGTTTCATGAAATTCAAATCTATATCAAAACTGGCTGCAGTAGGACATTATATGAAAGTCTGATACTGTATGGAGGGGAGTCCAAAGTATTTGAGCTTTCCAGCGTGTACTGTGAGGTCATTCCAAAAAATGTCTTGAATGCTTCAAACTGACTTTATACTAGCTTAATTAATTCTCTTAAAGCATGATATCTTATACTATCAGCATTCATGCCACTTCATCCTATTTTGAATAAAATATACAAAACAATTATACCACTTCGTTAGTGATTTATCCTTTAATTGTTTTCCTACATGCTTTTAAATTCTTAATTCCCAAGTGTCGTAAAGTTTTGCACCTTTCCACTTTTGACTTGAGAGTGCTACCATGTCATTTGCAACTTTTTGTTGAATACATACATCAATTAGCCAATTAAATGGCATTAGCAGCCCTTTAATTTATTTTACTATTAAAGTAAAACACAAAAAGTGTAAATAAAAATTGAACCAATAAGCCATCATGTGGAAAACTAATCTGTATACTAACCAGGAAATCCACATATTATATCAGTTGCAATCTGCATCCCAGGAACAAGCTCAGTCAAGGTATCTACAACTGTCCTGAACTCTCCAACAGTATATTCTCGATTCATTACCTGAGAAAATAATAGTCATTAGAATAAGAAATATCAATACCATAGGAATTAGACGTCTCTACCTAACAAATGGCATTGATAAATTCACACGTCAACATAAAATCAAAATCAACATCAAAAGGAATATGAAATATGAAATTTTGCAACTTTGAAGGAAAAGAAAGCTTATCCGATGGACTTACACTCAAGACCGTGTCACTCCCAGATTGAACAGGTACATGCAAAAATGAGTATACACATGGGTGGCACAACACATCTGCTATCTCTTTCAAGTGCTCTAGAATAAATGGAGGATTTGTCATCCCTATACGAAGCATGGTGCTTTGATCAGGGGGAAGTTCTGCAACAATGGCATTCAACAAAGTAGGAAGGTTGACCCCAATGTCACGACCTACAAAGTTTAAGAGACATCATCAGTATTCAATATGTTACAATCAATAAAGTAACACGGTGATAGTACACAGAGGTTGAAGATGAACTTGACTGTTTACTTGTGAAGGCTCTAATGAGGTGATGTTGGGCTTAAACCTAAGGCTTTTACAATGAAGTAAATGTCTGGGCTATGTGGATTATGTTAGATTTTTAATTTCACACTATTGACATTTCCAACAATACTGATATTGTTATTCTTGGGTACAACTATTTCAAATTAACTACGACTCAACCAGGGTTTATCCAAGAAAAAAAAAACACGACTTCACATAAAAATGTCAATTATAATAACTTTTTAATGGCAAATTCATGTTAATATTATTTGAACAAAATATTTAGAAATAAAACCTCTCAATTTCAAGTGTCAAGAATTAATTTTGGAAGGACATACAAAATTACCATAAGCTCCAGTATCTTCACTACTCAACCATATTTCCTTTACCCCATAAGCTATGACAGTTCTTACACGTCCTACCTGCAATGTGAATTTCATTGAGATTCAAACCAAATTTAGAAAAATAACAAAAATTTATGTCACACTACTTACAATGCTATCAACAGTATAACTCCCTAAGTGCCCACGGGCATGCTTAGTCTTGCAATAAGTGCAGGCACCTAAACAACCAACATTGATTGGAAGAATCTCAACAAACTTGTTCTTTCTCACCTGAAGGAAGAATTGAATTACATGAAACTACATGATAATTTAAGAGAATTATTATTAAAGTGGAAGAAATTAAAAAAAAAAAAATGCCCAAAGAAGAGAACAATATGGTGAATAAGGCCAAAAACCAAAGAGAAAAAAAATTCTGAATAATGATGCAACAAATATATGTAAAATGCACCTTTGGGAGGTCAAGTGCAGGCAATGTCTTGCGATTCAAAAGCCGAACCTCATGACCTTTCAGAGTCTCTTCAACAACTTCAACCACACGGTCAATTTGCTGGACTCCAACTATACTGACCCCTTCTAGTTCTTTCAGATCTCTACTTCCTTGAGGCACACACCCAGCCACCACGAGTGGCTTTTTAGCACTTTTGCATTTTGATATTAAAGTGTCCATTGCAGACTGACTTGGGGATTTAACTGTACAGCTGCATCAAGTAATACAAATCGATAAACTGATAATTCAAAGTGAAAGAGAATTTATCTTAGAACACCAAACTACTAACTAAAATATATGTGCATATGCATATACGATAGCATAAAGATGGAAAAACTTGAAAAAGAACATTAGGCACTTCTTAAAAACGCAGAGAGTTCCAATCAGAGAAGAAGAGTCAATTTTCGGTAAATTGATGAATGTCTCCAATCATTTCGGTTATCTTATAAGAGCACCGACATTCCTAACATCTTAAAGTAGGCCATTCAGCAATAGGTAGGACTACAAGGCACTTTAAGGAGATTCTGACAAGGATTCCCAATTAATAAGTAGGGGAAAACTCTAATTCAAATACTTTGGTTCAAACAATCAAATTGAGAAGCTTAGTCATGTTTCCAGCCGTAGAAGCTTTTGTCCTGCAATCTATAATTCTTGAAACTTTCCTTAAAGGTCCCACAAGCATGAAAAATTAGGAAAATAATTAATGAGGTCTTTTGATGCACTGCTATTGAATCTTGCAAGTCAATAACTTTGTTGAGACATTCCAAATACTAGTGAACTTGTACTTCCATTTTTCTAAATGATTTTATACAGAGTATAAACAGTGAAGAATGGTGCAATAGGAGAAATATTACTCAGGTAAAAAATTGCCATGCAAGTATATCAAATTATCATCGTAGCAGAGATTAATGGCAATTGACCAACATCAATTATCTCGTTAACCGTAACTTCATTATAACTAGAATAACCCATGGACTCACAGTCTGCCCGTTTGTCACATAGAGAAGTAAGACTTATATTAAAATTATGACAAACAACTAAGATAAATGACCAATGATGATGCCCCAAATATTGAAATATTGCTAAATGGTTATTGACAAAGTGTATAAATTTGGTAAGTGTGTTATAAATCAAACAGGCAGAAGTAAAAGGGAAAACAATCTAGAAGATCTCTTTCCTTTGTTTTTATTTTTAACAGTTCCTTATGAGCCATATAACTTGGAAAAAAAAATGACCTTAGAAAAGAGAAAATTACTTACGTGTTTATAAGCCATAGATCTGCTTCCTCAGGATTGTCACTTAATGAATAACCAAATGTTGAAAGCTGACCAGCCATGTATTCACTATCACTCTGACAAATGTCAAGGTGCAGGGGAGACAAATAATGTAAATGAGAAATTTTATTTAGAATCCATGGTAAGCCCAAAAAATGCTGGTGCTGCATGACCAACTTTAATTTAATTGAAAAACCACAAAAGTAAAGGTCGGAAAAAGAATAAGAAACATGTTGGATCTCAGTTACATAGAATCTTAACAGATGGCTTTTGAACCATTTGGGGAACCAACGAACTAAGCTCAAACATAGATAGAAAGGCTCGGCCCTAAGTTGGGAACTATGATCAGATTCAGGTTAGGATTTTCTCATTATTATTATTACACTATTAAGCTTATGAATTATTACATCACATGAATCAACAATACCGGGATGAAAATTCAAACATTATTTGTTCTTTGAGATTGAAATGGAATCTCAATCATTCAGGAAGTCTATTAAATGATTATATCACAGTAAACCATTGGATACTATAGCAGAAAATCTTATATAAGCACAGAACATGAGTAACTCTTTTTTTCTTTTTCTTTTTTTCATTTTCTAATTTTATTACTTGAATGACATCTTACAGAAAAAATTATACATAGCATAAATATATTGCACACTAGGCCTGTATTCTAAATGACTACCTTTGTTAAAAAATAGATCATATAGCAAATTTATGTTAGGAATTTACACAAAAGGAACGCTTAATACAGTCGAAATTGACCAACCTCACGAATATCAAATTTTGAATCGAAAATTAAAATGATTTGTGAACATTCGACAAGTTTTTACAGAAAATGCAAAAATTAAACTGAAATTCTTCCAAGAACATAGTAAATAAATATATACAAAAATTACACATGAATGTAACATTCTATTGAAAACAAACTATGAATTTCCGTACATAGAAATCTCAAAGAACTTGCCTGGTTGTGTGAGCATCCAAAAGTCTTGATATAAATCGTCTACAAAAATATAAAAGAAACAAAAAAATGAGAGAAAATAAAAAAAAAGTCCTTTCTCGGAATGTGAAACAGTGAGAAAAAGAGAGAGAAACCTGAGTGCCAGGAATTTTAGCGGAGAGGTTATTATTGTCAAAATCATTGAGAATAATAGGCCTGTTCTTGTTCTTCTTCGGCTTCAGTCCAACTGAAGTGACTGGCAAGCGAAAACCAGGAGGAGCTCCACCGTTGCTTCCAACCAAAATATCCTCTATGTCCTCCATTCTTTCTCTCTCTCCCTCTCTCTAAACCACAAAAAAAAGGCAGCCAAGAAGAAGAGTTATGGCGTCGTCTTCGTCTTGCAGGGGCAGCTTGAGAGAGAGAGAAGAGAATAGGGGTGTACACGCGCGGGTTGGGTTGGCCGGATTTTAAAAAAAAATCAAATTTTCTAATAAATTGAATTGGATCGGCCAAATTGGATTGAATTGTCGGATTTTTAAGAGATACAGCAAAACAGACCGATAGTAAGATCGATCTTTTATTGTGGGCCATGTTGGGCTCCATGTTAAGCCCATCTAACTTGGTCCATAAAATATAAAAACAAAAAGGTTATTCACATTTATTTCATTATTACATTTTTTTTTGCATTTCAGATTTTGCCTTTCAAATTAAAAATAATAATACTATATTTATTAAATTTATTTATCATAATATAGTAATTTATCAATCAATAATATACTAACACACGAATTATTTAGTAAATATTTCGGTACAAATAACACTCCCGGTTAAAAAAAAATAGTTGCATTTTATTATTCTCTAAATTCAGGTTTATGCAATTTAAATATTCTGCTTTAAAATCTACCACGCTAACTTTTCAATTTTGAATTCTTTGCACATCGATCCAATTCATGTAGATTCCCAAGTTTAGCCCTCATAGACAAATGTGCAAGAAATCCAACATTAAATGCGTAATGCGGTGGATTTTAAAACGTAGAGTCAAAATTGAAAAACCCTTAAACTAGAGAGTAGCAAAATGTAGTCCCGGTTTTAGAAGTTAATCTAGATACTAAAATTAAATATCTAACATTGACCAGAAACTATGCTTAGTATGGTATATAAAAGTGGATTTAAAATTTTAAAAGCAATTTAATTAGTATTTTTTTTTTAATTCAGTGATCAGTGAACCATTACAAATAATTGTTACAAAAATTTATACGCCAAAAAATAATTGAGCTTTTTGAACTAACTGATTGTCCAAAATAAAATAGCATTGGAGATGTTCAGGACACAAATGTGCCATAAAAATTGATCCAATCAAAACTCACAAATAAAGAAGGAAATCCTAATACCAAACCCCTGCATTAAATTCTAATATTTTGAATTCTCAAAATCTAAATAAATAAATAAACAAAAACTAAACATATGAAGCATTAATTACAACAAGTTTGTAACCAAGCAGCTCATTCATAAATATTTTTTGTAGATAATTAATGCTACAGCTCTCTGAGTCCTAATTAACTCATGGCAACCGGTTATGCCTATTTATGGCATATTTCTTTAGATGAATTAATTACAAGTCAAACTTATCTCCAAAATCATATGTTTTTTTGGTACATAATCAAGTAGCCTCGTCTGCTTTTATTTTATTTATTTATTTATTATTTTTGCAAATCCTCTTATGACATATATATACACACACACACATTATTCACCCAAAAAAAAAAAAATTATATATATATATATATACACACACACACATCGATGTTCTGTCTAATGATTTTTTTATTATTTAATTTTAAGACAACTTATCCAGAGGCTGCGTTTTATTATTTTGTAACTGCCCTTTCTTTATATATAAGAAACAATTCATTATTTTGTTTAAATTAATTTCCCTTATTAGATCAAATATCACAACCCACTTAATTCGTCCAAAAAAAAAAATTTCATTCTCTTTTCGCGACTTCACGATGGGATATATTTATGATGAAATTGTAATAATGCCATAAAATTGTATTTATTTGGTAAACACATCAATTTATCCACTCCTGCCATTTATATGCAAGAAACTATTATGGCCCAAACTAAATGCCATTTTTTATTTTTATTTTTTAAAAAGAAAAAGACAGAAATTTTATATGTGCCAATTGAAATCTGGGGCACTCCAAAATAACACCTACCTGAGAAAGAAGCACAGTGCATAATACCAAAATCATTTATAGAGATATTGTTAGAGAAAAGTATAAAATCAATTATGACTCATTTTCTATTGCCTTTAAATTTAAAGATAAATGATAATTCAATTTATTATCAAAGCTAAAAATAATAAGGCTTAAAAAATAAGAGGACCAAACATATCTATATGGAGAAAATTTAAAAAAAAAATGATGACTCTTTTTAAAAGAGTGGTAATTCAATTTGATTAATAGAATTTTTTTTAAGGTTTTAATCCATTTTAGTATTTTTTAAAATTGAATTTGTTTATATAAAAGTCTTTACAATTAATTTATGTAATTGATACCATTTTATAATTTAAAAAAATTATACATTTGTCCAATTTAGTTAAAATTAATAGATTCCATCAACACACGTAACTATCAAAATTAGATTCTTTGTTTTTTTATACCAAAAATTAAAAATAAAATTTGAAATTCAATTATAGTTTTTCTTTTTTTAATTTTTTCTAATTTTTGGTACATTAATTAAAAACAAAAAAAAACTAATTTTGAAAGTCATTTGTTATGCACGTGACTTTTAAATTAATAAAATCAATCAATTTTAACTAAATTTGATAAATATACAATTCTTCTAAATTATAAAACATCAATTGCACAAATATAATGTTTGTAAAAATAAAAAAATTCAATTTTAAAAAGTTCTAAAAAAATATTTAAAAACTAAAAATTAAAAAAAAATAACACAAAAACGTTTGTATGGACCCAGATTTCAGTGCTGGATGTGTCAATATTGGTCTTTGCATGTCAGTTGGGAAGATGTACAATTGGCCTGAATTTGGTTGTTTCTCTTACACACTCTCTCCTGATCAGCCTCTTCTCTTTAAACTCTCACTCTCTTCTCCTCTCCAAAGACATCAAGCCCTAGTCTTTTCTCTCTCAAATTTCTCTCTAAATAAAAATTACAGATTTGCAGAAAGGGTTTTGTTCATGTTTCCAACCAAAAAGGTTCACGGTATGTTATATAAACCGAAAGCAGATTCTAGCAATTTCTTAATTATATAAAGGATAACCAAGCTTGAGTAAATTATTTCATTCCATTTTTTTTTCTGAATATGATTCTCAATTTCATGGAATAACTATGTGTATATATCTATATATTTATATATATACATATATATATATATATATAAAAGTTATCATTATTTCTTTTAACCTGTTTTTTATTTGCTATTTCTTGGAATTTTCTATGAGATTAGATTATTTTTACAGTAACATCGATCTCTTCATATGTTATATATCAACTATTTTCATATCTTTATAATTTCTTAGATCATCTTTCATTTTCCTGACCATCTCAAATCTGGTTTTGAGAACAAAGATTATAAAGAGGGTTTTTCTTTTTCTTCTTCTTTTTTATTTTTATTATTTTTTTTTTTATCTTCTTGTTATTTACAAAATAAGTGAAAAACGGTGGAGTGGTTGTCAAAAATGAATGCTGTGGCATCTGAATAGGTTGACTTATGGCGATTGTTTTATAATATTGTCAGCTAGACCCTAAAGTTTAAGAGTCAAATCTCATCTAAATATCTTCCAAACCTTACAATGACTTAGGTTAAACCATCTTCATTAATATACGTATTTAGAAATATATGTGGCTTCTTATCTTAATTACGTAATTAAAATTATCTAACATACTCGATCCTCAAAAAGAAAATTGAATCGAATATTATTACACAAATAATCATACTATGTGATAGATAGTTAATTTACATTTGTCTTCGGAAATGCTTTAAAGTGATAATTTTATAGGTAGTTAGTCATTAGGTATTTAACGGTTTTGTTTGTCGTCTATGTACATAGATATCCATGCAAAAGTACGTACGCAAAAAACAAAAAAAAAACTCTTAAAATTCTGCTATAAGATTTTAATTAATTCTAATTATTATATAATCTATTGGAAACAAAATGAAAATGGGTGGAAATTTAAAAAAAAAATGTAATAAATTAAGAAATAAAAGAAAAAAGAAGGAAAGAGAGAATGGAAAGAAAAGGGGGTAAATTTATTTTTAGGTAGAGGAAGGAGATGATAATAGAGGGGTGTGGAATCATTCCAAATCTACCAAAAGGGTAGCCCTTAATTTCTAAAAGTGGATGAATTAGATGAGAAAAGGAAAAATCCTAAATATAAATTTTCTTCCATTTACATTTTCATCCTTATCTATTGAATCAAATCTAGTAAAATGATTATTTTTAAGCATTAATAAAGTATTAATTAAACCACTTGTTAAAATGGTATATTTTGAAAAAAAAAAAAAAGAGTACTTATTTTTAAATATTTATATAGATGATGCGGTATTATAAGTCATTCATTATCAAATATATAATAATATTTATTTAAGACTCATATGTTTTATTTTATAGTCTTGTGACGTGTCAAATAATTATATATCTTTTAATTTTTTTGATGATTATAAATAACACACATTACATAACCTTTACATATAATATATTTTCAAAAGACAGACATAAGATACAAACACATTATAGATATTTATTTTTTCTCTCATTTGTCATATATATATGGATATTTGCATAATTTGTAATCATCAACTTAATATTTTTATTCGCAGGAGCATAAGGGTCTCTATACTTGTTGAAATAAGAATGCATTAGCACAAAAAGCCCTCCAAAAACAGAGGGAAAGAAACACAATCAGCCCCCTAGCACATCACTAGCTGCAAGGGTCTTAAGGTTCAGAGGAAGAGAATCAAAATTACAACCATCAATCATTAAAGGACTCTAAGGTCTCTACTCTCTATACACTTATTCAATAGCCAAAGACTTATTTGAATCCGCCGCCAAATTCAGCACACTCGATAAATAAATAAATAAATAAAAAAAATTCCTCGTCGAAAGACATGGTAATTTCTCTTTTCCAAATTTCTCTTTGTTTCATTGTACTTAATAAGTTATTATTATGTGGAAAAGGTTGCTTAAAATTGTATCTATTGCCTTGTTAGGATTGTTCCAGGGGCCAATGAAACTATAAGATGAACGCATATGTTATATTTAATTATATGGGCATTTTACTTGTTCTTTAATTAGATTTTGGCAATCTACTTAATAACCATATATATATATATAGATCTCAAGTCATTAGGGATCATTTTAGAGTTTTGAAATAAAAACTTGTTTTATGGCTTTTAGATTCACTCAATTATTGGATTAAAAATCATATATGTTTCAAAATCAAATCCAAGGCAGCAAATCTTTATTTACATTTTACTCCCATTGGATTATCTCAATTGGATTAGACCTCATATTTTAAACCCAAATCCCTATCCATGAAAAAAAAGGTCAAGTTGATGAGCCTCACTGTTGTGTGTGTATATAGCTTGAACTTTGTTTAAGACCTACAAACCAATTACCAATTTTAGCACCCTAGCTAATAAAATTCTTTATCTGATTTTACCACCACCATTCATTGTACACATAGAATGTCATTGTTAGCAGGTGGCATAGGCAATGGTATTAATTAATCTTTCATATTAAATGTCACTGTTTAGCAATTATTTGGTCATATACCATGTGTCTTGAACATTTTATTCAACAAATTAGTATGTTTTTTTCCCCTAGGCAATTGTATTGCCTAAATTCCAAGCTCTATGAATTTGGATAATCTATCAAGCCATGTTATATTTTGGCATGTATTGTGAAGTATTTGTTAACTTTTTTTTGTATATATACAAATAAAAAAAAAACCCTTAATCTCCCAAATTCTATATATGATTTGAGCATGATAATGATAATCAAATGTTGTTAATGTTTTTGGGTTAATGGCACCTTGTATCCTCGAATTTTAGGGTATTATTACAGTTTAAGCTCTCAAGTTTTCAAAGTAGTAATTTAGACTTTTAATTTTTCAATTTGTTGCAGATTGATCTAGTCTCTAATTTGGTTAAATAAATTGGTAACAGTTTCATCTACTTGATTGTTTTTTTTTCCTCCTTCATCAACGCTTTAATTTTTTTTCCTCACAGACTCTGCTACTAGTTACATGAAGAATTGTTACCAATTTGTTTGATCAAATTGAAAATCTTCAACAAATTGAAAAATTGAGTGCCTAAATCGCTATTTTTAAAAGTTGAGAGTCAAAAAAGCAAAATCATATAATCAAAGGTACTAAAGTGCAATTAATCTTTTTTTTTTAAAATAAAAATGTTAAGTTGATTGGTTCATTATAATTAAGACACATTATATACATGCCAATAGCAAGCAGGGGTTAGTATGTAGTAACATGTAGGTTAATATATTGTGTCCATGGGTGCATACATGTTATGAGCATGACCTAGAAGTTTATAATGGAGACCAACTTTAATTTCATATAGTTAGTTAAGCACTAATTTCTTGACTAAATAACATGTTACCCCGAGTTCACATAGTTATAAAATATTTTGTGGGGGAAAAGAAATTGTGCTATAAAACTATAAGTATACTTTCCTAAAACAATTCTTTTATAGTACAACCAATTTAATTATGTGATAAGATGGTTACTTTGTAAATATAGTTAACCATTTTGGCCATGAAACTTAATTTTTTTTTTCCAATTAAATTTGAGATAAAGTATTTTTTTTTTAAAAGATTTACGATTAATATTGTTATTTTCAGTTGGAAGAGCAACAATCAACGCAAAGGACAACGGTTGATGAGACAATCACACCCCCAGCAGCTAAAGCAGAAAATGATGATAATGAAGTAATTGACGCAATGCCAATATCGTATAGCCTACCAGCTGATTCAGTCAATCAAATGAAGAAGAAGAAGAAGGTATTATTCACTACATGTTAAAACATCTTTATAATAATTAATTAATTTCAATTGGTTATACATATAGGGGAAAAAACATTATTGTGTTTTAATTTGTATAATATAATTTCTTTTTCTTTTTTAAAAATTGTATAATTACATAATTTGAACATAATTTCAAATTATGTAACCATAAATTATGTTCTAATAGGATGTAGTAGCGAGTCTAGCTTTGAGACTAAAAGATTAATTTGGCAGTATATAGTTTTATGCAAAATTTGGTTGAACTGCTAGGTTAAATTTAAAAAATTTTGCAGGCCAAACTATAAAGAGAAATTCCTCTCAAAAAGAGAAAATTAGCTATAAAAATAAATGACAATTTAAGATATTTGTCATTCATTTTTAAAGTCTTCAGCTTTAGATGGGACTAGTTATTTTTTTGTCACTAATTGAGTATGTTTGATAACAAATTACAACATGTCTATGTTGACGTCCTATGATATTTTGCCATAATTCCATCATTACTGGTTTCTAAATTATATCAAAGACACAATTTTTATTATTAATTTGTTAAGTATGTATGCAGTCTATAGTTTATTTAATATCATTTGATTTTTTTTTACAAGAAAAAGTACCCTAATAAGACTAAATTAATAAAAGAATTGGCACTCTAGTGATGAGTTAAAAAAAAAATTGAAAATAAATGCATGTGTATATCTTATTATTTTTTGGGTGTACAACATACTAATGCTCACGACAGGATAACGTGAATTTTTTTAAAATCATCTGGGTTTTGAATATTGATTTTCAATTTTTTTTATAGCTGAGCTAAATTTTACTATTTTTTTCACTTCCAAGTGATAAAATCAAATTTTAAGATTTAAGACCTAGATTTTAAAATGTCAGATGATCCCCATTTAAAACTGACTGTTCAACATAAATGTGTAGAGTTTTGTCATTTTTATCAAGGATAATCATTTTACTGCAGTTTATGTGACAAATTCAATTGATAACATTTAATTTTATTTTATTTTTTAATACTAAAATTCCAGTAAGTAAAACATATTATTTAATAATAACCACTTAAAATGTCTCCTACAGTTAAGGTCTCACTGGTGATACATTAATAGTGTTGACAAAATAACATTTTTTAAATACTAATATAGATTCATGTGCAGATAACAACAAAATCTGATAATGGGAAGAGGAAAAGGCCTGTCGAAAATGTTAATGATCAACCAGTTGACAAAAGTGATGAATTGTTAAAGAACTGGATTATTGAGTCCAGACAACGCAAAAATGGAAAATTTGATAAGGTAATTAATTTTACTTTCTATTTAAGCCCATCTAAATAATTAATTTTAGGCAGTACTTATTCATAATAATTATATATGTTTAATTTGCTTGAAAAAAATAGTTATTCTAATATAGTTTAAAACTGAGTTGATTTTATCAATTAAAAAACAATCTCTTGGTTTTTCATTATTGTTTACTTTTATTAAAATTTCGATTGTAATTTAACGATATATATATATATATATATATGTTATGCCTATTTATCTAAATAAAATTGTCATGATGGGGGATTGTAACAGGACTATTACCATAAGACATTGAAAGTGAAGTGCCGCTCTAAGGTTGAGGTAAGAAAATTTGAAAAACACGGTGTGCTTCCAAAGCGTCCAGCAAACCCATATGAAGCAAATTTGAGAATCAATAATGGGGTGAGTATACTGAAAGTGAAATGCCTTAGAAAAAATAGAATTATTATTTTATATATCCTAAACGATGTATGTATGTATGTATGTATGTATGTATGTATGTATGTATGTATGTATGTATGTATGTATGTATGTATGTATGTATGTATGTATGTATGTGTTGAGGTTCAGGTCCTTTTTTAGAGTATGTTATAAATTCTAATTTTTTATTTTTAAACCATGACAAAATTTTATTGTTTGTTCAATGTGATAGATTCAAATATCAGATTGTCCTAATTTAAAACTATATATATATATATATATAATTGGTTGATGTCATATCAAATCAACCTATATATATATATAATTGAGTTATAATACATATGCAGGAGGTAAATATGAAACCATCAATAAAAAGTCCACCAGAGAAGATGTCAGCTAAGAGTTTTGATAATATTAAGGATTTAGAAGAAGATACATCTTTCTCGCATGACAATGACTGCAATGAAATTGAATCTGCTGAAGACTTTATTAGAGATGCATACGATAACCTCCTCAACAAGCCAACACAGGGTAATTACATACATGTACACGCACATGCACACACACACACACACACATATATATATATATGTATGTATGTATATAGTTACCTAATGATTGTTTATAAACGTACATGACACCTAATTTTAGTTTATTATTTTCATGGTTTTTTTTTTCCCACTCGATTATCACATTTATGCAACAATGTGTTTTTCTAGTAAGAAGGAGAAAAATATGAAGAAAACAAAAATACGAAACAAGTTAAAATCATGGTCGTTAACTTATAGCGTAAACTTAATTAGTAATGTTGTTTTAGCTGAGAGTTAATGTTGACATATTTAGAGGAAGATACATCTTTCTCGTGTGCCGATGGCTGCACTGAAATTGAATCTGTTGAAGACTTTCTTAGAGATGCCTACAGTAACCTCCTCAATAGCTGTCCTCATCCTTTACCAGATGAGTCAACAAAAGGTAATTAAATGACACATGCACACATGTTCATTCATAGCTCCTTATATACATCTCAGTTTAGAACAATTTGTTTTTTTTTTTTAAATCGGATTTTAAATATATATTAACCTTTGATTTTATTACTTAGATTTGAAAAAATGTTAAATTTCAGCCAAAGTGTAAAAAATAAAAAATCACATGCAATTTAAAACATTTTGAAAAATCAGGTCGTTTTGACCTATGTCTTTCGCTATATATATACATGGTTAAAAAGTGCTTGTATATAAACGTACCTAATTATTACATATATGCAAGATTTTGTTTGTAAAATGTGGCTATAATCATTCTAGTTAATTTGGCGTAAAATTAATAATGTTGTTTAGTACAAGCTTAGTAATGTTGTAATATTTAAAACGGTGGTGTATTTGTGTACTTATCAGTATTTGTTTGTTTTCAAATTGTAATGCCTTCAAATAGTGGTTTTTATTTGTGGAATTTGATAGATGAAGAAAATAAGAAGAAAAAAAATTAAGGTTGAGACTGAAATTGATGTTGAAGTAATTGAAAATAAAATTTAAAAATATGAGTTTCATTATAGTTATATTATTTTAACTGCATGTATTAAATGTCAAACAATTTAATAGTCCTGATAGTGTTTTTTTATTTTTGGAATTGATATTTGAAAGGAAATGAAAAAAGAAAAGTTGAGATCAAAGTGGAAGAGGACAAAGAGGTGGAGGTAGAGGCTGAGTATGAAGCTGAGGCAACTCTAGAAGAAAAAGTTGATGAAGAAAAAAGCATAATTGATGTCCCTCCAAACGATGAGGACAAAGAGGAGGTAGAGGCCGAAGCTGAAGCTGAAGAGGCAACTCTAGAAGAAAAAGGTGGTGAAGAAAAAAGCAACATCGATATCTGTCCAAACGATAAGGAAGAAGAAGAGAAAGTAGAAGCCGAGGCTGAAGCTAAGGCAACTCCTAAAGAAAAAGGTGGTGAAGAAAAAAGTATCATTGATGTCCCTCCAAACGATGATAGTCATGCCAAATTCAACTTACCAGAAGAAGAAGATGATATTTTTGATGATCTATTTCTGGATTTGGATATCCCAAAAAATTTGTAGCTTTTAAATTTTTTTTAAAAGTCATCGAAGATACCTCTAGTTTTAGTTTTTGTTGATGAATTGTTAGTAAATTCATGCTGTGAGTTAGAAAACATTGCATTAAATTATATCAAATTATATCATCTTTGAATCTTAAAAAAATTAAACCACATTGTATAACTTGACAACGTATGAAAATAAAAGTAAAAATAAACAAAAATAAAAAACCCACACTTTCCAGCATAACTTGAATTTTTAGTTTTTTTTTTTGTTAAACAATAATAATCATAATAATATGAACACCAACCCAATCATTTTACTTTGTTTAATCACTATGGTTGCTTAAAACTAGTGATTGATTTATCCATAAGAAACGTATTTAAAAACAGATATATATTATAATAATGAAATATATTTTATCAATCAAATATTAGGATGAATAATTATTTTGTACGAAGGGTTTGAGTTTGACCGTTAATTGGACTGGAGAACCAGGCCATCCATATATGTTGGTTTTCTTCCAATTTTCGCAATGAGTTTTTTCTCCTTAATCCAAATAGTTTCTAGAGTTTTCTCAAAGACAACTAATTCCATTTGTCTTCATTCCACCAATGCTCCAACATATTGTCAAGAAATTATTGCCTGCCTTAAATTCTTACACTTAAATTGCTTGTCTTACATTGTCTAAATGCCACTCCTTTTTCTTTCTTAGCGGTGAACAACAACTAAAAGGGGCATCAAGTTCTAAATTTTGCTTTTTAAGATTTTGTTGGATAAGCCAAACCCATCCACAACCCAAATTGAACTAGATTATGTCAGCTTGAGACAAACTTCCATTTGATCGGTTTCAATTGAGAAAATTCAAAACCTAATTAGGTTGGATCCGCTGAAGAAAAACCTGACAGAACCCAATCCATGCGCACCCCATAAGTTAATTGTCTATCTAATAGCATAAATTCTTCATGAGATAACAAAGTTAGAAAATTTTAAGGGGGAAAAAACGGTTAGTACAAACTCTTCGCTAATGGCATACTTGGTGATGAACTCTAATGGAATTTGTATCCTAATTGTTTCTTAAAGTTAGACAATTTAGACCATTTAGCAATGGAAGCAAACAGCAAGCAATTGCGCATTTACAAGATTTCATAGTACTAATGAACAGGAAAAGCCACACTGATTACAACGCAATCTGTATTTCCGATATCATATTATCTTTTAGACCTTAATCGAATGGCTATTGACTTGTCAATGGACGAGACAAAAACATTAAGTTTAATTAATCAACTATAAGAAAGTCTTACATGGCGTGCGAGAGAACAGCAACGGCAGTAGAGGTCTTGGGTGAGTGAGCGGCTGCCGTGCATCCAACAGAAAGAGCAGTGAATGGGAAGGGAATTATTTTTGGAGAAAATAATTATAAAAAAAAATTTAAACTTAATAGATAATTTTGTTAGTAATGTGGCATTATGAGGTGGAATGCCACCTCAGATGCCACATCATTTGGTGTAAAAATTTGGTTAAATATTTGGTTTTATAGCATTACTGTTATCATGTATGACAACATCATTCAAGGAGTTCTAATTACCCCAAAAATATAAAACATTGAAGGATTTCTGAAATAATCACAGAACACAGACAAAAGGAGTTTGAACCATAGATATTGTATGCATATAGTAATATGTACAATATATAGCAGAAAGTAGCATTGCATGCTATCGGAAAAACTCAATACAAAAATGGTTAGCACAATAATACTTGCCTCTGCTACTTCACGTTTTGTTATATGGGAATATTCACTTAATGAATTAATCGAATTAGATAAACAATAGTAATATAAACAGAAGGAAAACAGCTTACTTCTTTATCAAACCCTTTGCAACTTCTCTTCCCCAATTATCAACCTCGTCAACCAACTTGGATCTTCTGCAAGAGATTTGCATGATGTAGGGATAATCCCCAGATCAGAACCAATTTGATTGTACTCCTGAAGAGCTGCTTCCATCTCTTTTTCAACTACAGCATCATCTATAATATCAATTGTGCCCATGTGAAGAGCCTCAGCGTAGTGCTTCTCTTTTTCGGTATCATTCTGGAAAGGCTCCATGGCAGGTCCCTGCACATTGCAACCTTCATTTACTTCCTATGAAAATTATAAAACCTATGCACCAATATCACCAAGTCAGAAAATTAACCGCTGTACCTGTTCACAGCACCAGAGCTGACACATAGAGAAAAATAAGCCTACTGCATGTATTTTATCTAACAGAATATGTAGACCCACTACATTGTGAAATTTCTTCTCATAAAGTGCATTTATAAACAACACGTATGATGATCAACGCTCAAGATTACAAGCTAAAATAATACTAAAAATAGATCACCTAGACCATCTATCTGACATGTAACACTCCCAGGGAATTCAATGCAGGTAGCTGGTAAACTTTACTAATGCAATTGGTACGAATGTTAACTATCAATCACTGAAAACATGAGTCCGGATATGAATCATAAATAGCAATATGTTCACAATGGTGACAAATGAAATGTAAACATGTTTCTTCCATTTATATATACTCGTTAGTAGAAACAACTAGAGCATACAATAATTAATTGCCTGGCCATTAGGAGGACTTTAATTACCTGGCATAACTCAGCATAGTGTTTATAAATTTCACTGTTTTCATCTTGATCACCAAGCAATGTCCCACCATACCAACCGTTAGCTTCATCTACTGATGTCATTGCAAGGTACCTTCAAGCTCAAAATAAATGTATTAATCAAACTATTAAAAAACAACATAGGCATTTTGAACAGATGAAAAAGAAGGTTCTTCTATTCATAATGTAATTGTGTTTTCTAGTGATACCTGTGGAAGATATCCTCTTCATTTTCTTCGCCACCAGAAGAAAGCCAATCCAAATTACATAAACAATCAACTCCTGTATCACCTCCAGATACTCCGTTTGTGATTTCCCCTGTAGCAGCTTTTGATGCAGAACCACTTTCTTCATACTTTCTCTGACCGAAAAGCCAATTTGGACTTTTGAGCTGTATTTCGCTGCATATGAGTAGCTTGAGTTTAGTTACTATTGACATTTGCTTTAGCTTCTAAGAAACATGAGACACTTTAACAGAACATAGTAGCAAGCTAGTATCCAACCAAATCCACATTATCCGTTCTAAATCCACCTATATAGTTAAATATACAGAAAGTACAACAGAACACCAAATCAATAAGATTATCAAAATGAACCAATTGGTTATGAAAGTAATTACGCTGCATCAGGTGCCACACCAGTAGTTCCGGTACCAAAACCTGGTCTTTGATCAGGTTCACAGAAAAGCCTTACATTCTTTATTGAACTACAAGTTCTTTCAAGTAATTTATCAAATGATGTCAACTTCATTCGAAAGAAGTCTTCTCTGCAAGCTGGAATAGGAGCAAGAGTGATTCCAGCCCTTCCTTCATGCTTAGCATCATCATTTGAACTGCAACGTTGAGAAAGTATTTATTGTTAAAAAACACACAGATTGAGATGTTAAACACTCTTCCTGCAATGCACAAAATGTCTTGTAATTGGAACCAGAAATTTTACAACTTTTCAAGGAACAGGTCATCTCCAATCCCAGATACATGAAGATAGTAATCAGAATCAAGCTCCCACAGGGCAGGTTTCCCTTCCTGCGGTTGGAAGTAACCCAAAAATCTGGTAAAATCACCATATTTCAGATTTAGAAGATATTTATGAAAAGGAAAGGAGGAAAAAAAAAGGCCAAATAAAGTATAAAGAGATAATATTCATTATGTAGATTTAGTGACCATGGATGCTCCTATTAGAATAGTGGAAGCATTGAACACATCCATATATTGCTATCTATGAATCTGTCATTAACTGTTAAGCATGGAGATACCAATGGATATAGAAATAAATCATGAACCTCATCCACAAGGCTAAGATAAGAACAATATACTATAATACTAAAGAAATCCAGTAGGAACTGTATCAGGAAAGAATAATTACAAATTTATAGCATCTTGCTTTTCACCATCTGTGTAAGTATTACTGTAGTATCGCTTAATAGACTTCAAAAATTCTCTAGACTGGGCCGTGGCTTTCCACTTTCCCTGCCTCTCTGGAAATACCTGACAATAGTGGCAAAACAATAATTTAGGAAGCGAAATATAATATATTGTTGAAATTATATGAATGTCTATTCTGATTAAAGAAAAAATAGAAATGAACATTGAAGCGTTTCTTTGAGAAATTTTAACCCAATAAAAAACTACATTCAAGTAGGAGTATAGGACAGAACAGAACATACAGTGTTGTGAGCTGCAGAGCCACCATATTGCTGTGCAAGAGCATCCCCCATGCTTTGGTACATATCCATAAGAGCTGCAGCAATACTACTATCAGGATCCACCTTGGGCAAATCTGTTAAACCCATTGCATGGAGTTGGCGGCCTAAAGCTGCAAGGCCATAAGCATACTGGGCAACATTTGTACGATCCAAGCAATCGATGCAGTTAGTACGCAGAACCCCACTTTGATATCGTGGTGCTTCACCACTAAAATTATCATTTATGTTCTGTTGACTAACATTAGTCACTCTCTCTCTATTGACTGCTGAATTTAGGGTTTCATTAGCACTCCCAAATCTTGCAAGATCCCCAGAATTAGCTCTCAGATCTCTTAATGAAGGATCCCTGCATGAAATGTTAAGTATGAAAAGTACATGTTAAGATACCATCAATTCCAAAGCTAAGATGTTAGAATTGAAAATCAAGCTAACACAATACACTTTAACACTCATCCACATGTCTAGACCCTTCTCAAAGCAAGACAAAATTTGGACCTTACACACAAAGAAGAATAAAATTAATAAGAGTGGTTTAGTAAGTTTTGGAAGTAAGACCAATTAAACAACTAGGTTTTGATACCATGTTAAGGTATCATCAATTCCAAAAGTTTTAAGTTGCAATGTAGGCCCAACTGTGTAAATTAAGCTAACACAATGACAATTAACAGTGTAAATATAAAACAAGTTTTAACAGTCTAATCTAATGTAGCTTAGTAATTCATGAAATGATTATTTAAAAATGTTCAGTAATAAATGCATTTTTTATTTCAAAATAAACCTCTATGCAGTGCCCCCAACATATCTACTAGGTACCTTGACCGCAAACCATACTAGGTTTCATATACTATGCTTCACCTACATTTATCAATACAAGAAGAAAGCAACCATGTTAATGACTACATTAACAGTTCCAATAACTAAACAGCAATTTTGTACTGAAGAAGATGCATTTCCTTATCAATATCATGTATTAAATGCCTCTCATACCAATTATTTCAGCTACAATTCATTAATATCCTATTTCTCGTTGAGTAGCATTTTTATTACTACTATTAATCTTCGTGGATGCCTAGCATGTTAGAGCATTCTTGGTAATAGAAAGTACTAGGCCATCAGCCAGTACAGATCCCATTGGAGGAAAAAAAAGCATCACCAAATATTTCTAAGTAGATAAAAAAGCATTTGCATGATGCCTCACTTATTAAAATAATAGGTAAGTAGATTGATTCCAACCCCTTTGAATTTACTTGCAAACATGCAATTTTATTTTCAAATCACAGATATACAAACATGTTTGAACAACTTTTGCTAACAGTAAATTTAAAATAAACACAAAGATACACCCTACTTACAAGATAAAGCACAATCACTGCTACTATATGGGCTTCAACTATAAAGGAGTTTAAGATAGAAGAATATCCTTATTCTATTGCTTCAATTAAGTTGGAAGGGATGCCTTATAATCTGTTTTAGAAAATTTATGTTTCAGTTTTCTGAGAGGATTTTATCTTTTTGAGATGTATTTCATTTATTTTATTAAAGTTATTCTTAAGAGGAAAGGAGGGGAAAAAAAAAA
>QANX01000125.1:32597-105127 GCA_003254975.1 Ochetophila trinervis
CCCCCCCCCTCTCTCTCTCTCTTCAAAAGTAACTAGTTATGCATTACATTACATCCTCAAACATAAGCAGACATTTAGACAAAAAATGACACGTTCAATGTATATAATTAATAAAACACCACTAATTTAAAAGTCCCTGCACAAGCTTAATAAGGATGAGCATCAGTAAAAAGTAAATGTATACCTCCCAGTGCTTGTTCGACTTAATTGATTGGCTCTTCGTTTAACAATGCTAGGTTTACCACTGTAGTAAAAACCAGTCAAATCTAGTGCTTCACTTGCCACACCACCCAGAACTGCTAAAACGTTGGCAGACTTGCTTTGAAGACAGCAGAGTTATTTAAAAGTTAGTCAAAATTCCACACACACACACATGATTATACATGAACATTCACATGTATTTATACATGAAACACACACACAGAGTGTACATATCCTGTATTATTGTGTATTTAAAAAATAGAGGGCTCTATCATCAAAAACAAATTGCATGGTTACCTTTTTGCAAACTTGTGAAAGTCCCAATGAATAAATTTAAGATGATTTTCTTCTGAAAGAATTTGGTTCAGATATCCAACTGCATTTGCAAACTCACGCCTTAGCATCATTTCTCGAGGCCTTTTTTCAACAGTCTGCATTTTCACAATTTTATGAGATAGAAGAAACAAATTCTTAAATTACTATCAAATCCCCAAATCTTAAAGCGTTGGGAAGTAAATCTAACTATGTATGTCAATCAAATACAGCACATACTTAAGAAAACTCTTAATGTTCAGGGCCATCCAATAACCCGAGACAGAGAGGGCTTACACATACATATTACCATACATAAGGGTTACCACAATTCAGACACATGACCAAATAGACAACCTGAAAGCCGAAACTATGTTAAGTTACCATCAGGCTCAAAAGTTTATTTCTTAAGGAAGTGGACCTAACTACATATATCAAGCTAGCACAACACAAAAGTAACATAATAATATAAGAAAAAATTAGGTAAAAGACTAAACCAAAAAACAAAATGTAACATAAAAAGCTAATAGATTATGATTTATGAATCTCCATCTAAGAATGAATAGGAAATAACATCTAATGCTAACTCATGCAAAGAAATTATAAGGTTATTTTTATCATTTTGATAGGAGAAATTATACGAACAAAACCAAAACTTAAAATTGTCCATCATCCAATCAATCTACTGTTACTACTTTTGCTCCAAAATATGAAGCTAAAAAGGCCTAGATAACAATCTAATTAAGAAATAAAATCTGAACCGCTCAAAACAAACATCAAACTAATTGATACCTCAAAGAGGACAACCAATATCAACAACCAGAACCTGTCTAAGCAAGCAAGTTCTATTCTATTCTTTGAACCATGCATCATTTTTAAGAGCCTCGAGCTGCAATTTCATCTCACATGCTCTCTTGGTTAAATTAACATCTATTGTAAGCAATTTTCAAGACCCTCAATGAACTCCCAAGCATCTAAGCAAGCATTTTTCTTGGACCTTCTAATACAATGTTTTACAACTTACAAGTATTACTCTCTATAAGCATTAGAAGAATATAGTACTACCAATTATGTTCTATTCAATTCTTACCAGTATAATTTAACATATTTACTCAAAACAAAAAACAAAACAAAACAAAATATATTTTATTGAAACCACATCATTTTTCTAAGTGTAAAACAATTTTTCAACCAAAAGTGCTTAGAAGTTTCAAACAAATTAAGATCTAATTATATAGTCATAGAGACAACTAACAAGCCACCATAACAAGTTTCCAAATGCCAATGAGCATATCAACATCAGATGCACATTTATCCATTCTCTCTTTCCAAAGCTGAAAAGTAAAGCCACAAGTTATTTAATAAGTAAACCTTTTTTTTCTCGATGTACAATTTTGCATAGGCATTTAAGCAACCTCTTAGAAGCTATTTCTAATGTATAAGACATCAAAAACTGTAATTATATATCACATGCAGAGAAACTGCACAGTACGAGTAAGTAAATTTAAACCATGTTCATATTGATAGGAGCATTATAAATGCCTTCAAGAAAAAACCTTGATCAAATTGAGCACAATAATTGGATTTCCATATCTATTCGCCAGGTCTTCAAAATGCAATTTGGTCGCCTGATATGTAGGGTCATATCTCTGTACTGAAGTCAAAAAAGAAAACATGTGAAGAGTAATTTAAATGAAGCCATGGATGGTGCAAAAAGGATTCAATATGAGAATATTCTCACAGATAATATCAGGTTTCGGACTGAATCTCGAAGCTTCTTGAGACCAGAAAAGGGGAATTGAACCACGCATCTGCACAATGGAACTCATCTTTCCTTTGCATGACCCAGCTTCTTCGTCGAGGACAATCTGCTCTGTCTCCACATCATTTGCAACCCTGCCCCGATCATTGACCCCCCTTTTCAAATAACTGCAATCCATGGAAAAACAAAAGATGTAACAAAACCAATAACAAGCAATCTTTCCAACAAATCTCTCACAATATTACTACGGTTCATAAATTAAATATGTAGACACAAAATACGTAGCTAGATTAAGCTCCATATTCACCAACAAAAATCTTCACAAATCAAACCTAATATGAAAGCAAAGATTCTATTTATGATATTCATTCTTTACATTTCCAGTTATACAATATTTTGATACAATTTAAGGCAACCAAATTAAACAAGTATCTAATCGCTAATATCAATTTGTGACATATACAAACAAACATCTATATTTAAATGAAATACTCAGCTGCTCGTTTACAAAATATTATGTTTAAGGACAGAAACAAAATAGCAAATCCACATACATCCTTGAATATTTAATCCATGCATAACATTTCCACAGATAAAATCAAAGAAAGAAAGCATCAGAACAGTCCCATTTTGACACTAACAGTAATTGGTTTAAATGACCCAATGCTGCACTAAAACAAAATATAATAGAATTAATTCCAACCTGGAGGCAACAATACAACTCAAACATTAAAAAATTTCCCTCGATTACCTCTCTCCAAACCAAACTATAAAGAACTATGCAAATTTCAAACAGATAAATAGTTTCCCGAAAAACATATTAGGGCAACAAAACATACATGCAATGTTGACTTCATTAAATTGAAAGCATTTTGAGGATAAAAGTAGAGAGGTGATGAAATTAAGGGATTACATTGCATTTCAGGCTTCTTTAAGGGCATGTACATAAAAAAAGTTTATATTTCGGATCCTATGATTTTCTTGAGTTGGAAGGATGTAAAATTTAGTTATTTTTCAATGGATGCAAGGATTCGTAATCCTCTTTTAGATACTCCATATGGATATAAAATCAGTGGGCTGGGAAGGACAGAGAATAGATTAGAGAAGATGTGAATTCAAATAAAAACAGTATTAAGTCATTGTCCTGAAACAAATATCTGTAACTTAGGGGCCAATGAGTGTTTGTTTGCATGTATCACAGTCACCACAAGTATGAGTGACAGAGAAAGAATTGTTAAAAAGAAAAAAACAAAATGAACAAACTAACCATAAAAAGAACAAGCAGAACTCTTCTTGACCATTACCAAGAGAGAGTGGATTAGGAGAGAGAAAGTGAGATGTCATATAAGAAAATTTTAAAATGGAGAAACAAATCTTCTGCTATAATCCGTCACAAAAGGATTGCATTCAGAAACAATCCAATGTGCAGAAAAAAACAAAAAGAAGCTAACCTGGTCTGGTGCTCATCTTCCATTGGTCCTTCCCTGAACAAACCACAAGAAATAATCGCTTTGTGGGGAAACTAAACATAAATTGTTTATGGTCTCGAAATCATTTGTTCATCAAATATGAACACAACTTGCATATTATGCATCGTTATTTGCCAAATTAATGAGGAAGGGATATTTTAAGCAGTGATTTATGGGTATCTGAACATCCAAGAAATTGCATACATCAAGTTCAAATTGGCATTCATTGCACTTTCACCTAAATTATTCTATAAAATACACTAAGAAATAGTGGCCAATGCCCTTAAAACTCTATAGCTATTGAAGAATAAAATGAAAGTCCAATACTGACTAATAATAGAAGTATTTAACAATTACCAGCAACCCTGGAAGACTTTTGTCTGACTATTTCATAAACCATGTCCAAATTGGCATCTCTATTGCCCCCTCACCTAACAAAATTGTATCAGCTATGGTAACATAATTCAAAAACCAATGCACTTAAATCTCCATAGCCACCAAAATTTACTAGAAGAAGAAAATGGAAGACCAATATGACAGACAATAAAAGTATAACCACAAATATCACCAGCCACCTAGAAGATTATTGCCTTGCTATTTCAAAAACCAGTAAACCAAGATCAAATTTGCATTCATCGCCCTCAGTCACCTACATACTTGTATCATATATGTGGAAAAGACCAAGGCCCTCAAATATCTCTATAGCCACCACCAGTTATTAGGCGAAGAAACCAGAAAGACCAAAAATATATTTATATATACCAGCCACCCTGGATGATTATTTTGTCGGAGCAGATACCCTCTCTACAAGTCCATTAATTTTACTTGCTAAAGAAAACCTCATGAAATTTTAAAAATTGAAAACATGAGTTTAGAAAGGTCTTCTTATATTTTTCAATCCCTTAAACTAGCATGCTTTCAGCGACAATCGACATTTCAACTTAAATAAAAAAATGATACGAACAAGTAGTTTAAGTTTTAAGTATCATAAGAACAACATGATATAACAACTAATACTGCAGACTCAAAAGTTGTACAGAGGATAGTTGAGAACAAAAGACATTGACTTTCTTCATTTAATCTCGCATACACAGATGGTGAACATGCAAGATATAGAGAGACACATGATATAACAACTAATACTGTAGATTCAGAGTTGTACAGAGGATAGTTGAGAACAAAACACATTGACTGACTTCATTTAATCTGGCATACACAAATGAAGAACATGCAAGTTATAGAGCGACGCACATAAAAAAATCTTTATAAAAAAGATAACATAATTTATATTAAAAGTATAACATACCGTGTCCCTGCAAAATGCCGAGAGCGTCTAGACACCAGAGAAACACTGAAGTCCCTACCAAATATTGATAACCTAGTCTGTCATCATCAAGGAAATAAAATGTTCAAATACTTAACACATATTTGACTCAATTAAACCATATTACATAAGCATGCAGACTATGCAGTCATAAGCAACAGAGATGTTTTTACCAGAAGAGCACACTCAGAGTTACAAATACAAGTGCATGTTAGATAGTGCTTTTTTTTTCTTCTTCTTTTTCAGCTAAAAGCGCTTCCGTCAGAAAAAGCACATTATAAACTGTTTGGTAAAAAAGATATGTTGTTTTCTTTACAATAAAAAAACACTTAAAATACATCTTTCTAAGTGCTTTTCTGAAGCAGCACTGCTATCTGAAGCACACTTAACAACTATTCAGAAATGCACTAAAATGTAGAAGCCACTAATCAACAGGATCTTGCATATAAAATTATATCAGTGAGATATTTATCACACACAAGTCACCAGATGCGACAAGAATCAACAGAAAAGAATGAATAGCTTACCTGCTTAAAATGCCCATGCACTAATGCAATAGTCCAAATAGTGTTATTGCATCTTGATCGAATTGCTTGTGTTAGATATGCATTCCATACAAATATATCATCATACGGCATCCTTTCTTCACCCATTGACAACACATTCTTTTGCAAACTTTGCATTATGGGATATGTATAACTATAGAAAAAGTCTTTAGTCAAATCAACGCTCAATAGAAGCTTCTTGTACCTACAGGTGCGGGAAAATAAGCATTAAAATGATATAGAAATGCTATAGAAGTTAAATTAACAAATGCAGTAGCTGATCGGAACAAGGTATGCAGATATGGAACTGCAAAAAAACATCAAAACGGGTGTCGCTTGATCAACAAAAGAATCGAAATACCTTTTCTTTTTCCTCTGTCTTAAATCAAGAAAAATAAATAAATATTGAGAAGTGTTCTCTATCCAGACAGTCAAAAGCACTTCCTAAGTGGGTGAGAACCCAAAGTGTTTCTAGATCATATATATATATATAACCCCACCTGTTGGGGAAGCTTATGGAGCCCAATAGTTAGGGGTTTTTTCCTTTTTTCTTTTTTTCCTGATTTTTTTTCTAGTTTTTTTTTTTTACAAAATACTTCTAAATGCTATAAATTTCAAAATCTACAAAAAAAATATAACTAAAACACAATAACATACCCAATTGTTGTGTTTTGTATAATATTTCTCTTTTTTTTTTTTTTAATTCCAAATGCTATAGAATCCAAAGCAAAACAAAAAAAAAATTAAAAATTCAAGAAAAATAAAAATGGTTTTGTTGGGGAGCTTATGGAGCCCTACTGTTGAGCTCCAAAGCAAATCTCTCTCTCTCTCTCTCTCTCTCTCTATATATATATATATATATATATATTGTTATATATCCTAGTCTCAATAAATAATTCATATTCAATGCAGTAATGTTGCTAAGAAAGCACCTACATCTTTAAAAAGGTATAATCTTCCATCGGAAGTTTATGGCATATAAATGTTGCTAATTCCCATTAACCAACCAAAAAAATCCTGAATACAAATGGAGGCCAACCTTCAGTTAGAAATTGGCAAGCTGCAATAGCATGTCCATATATTCTTGGCAGAGAATATGATTGAAATCAGGAATAAAATGTTCATTTTTCAATAATATATCGGTTAACTCATCCTTGACTTGGCAACCTAACAGGAATAGTTGAACTACCCAAGTAAAAGTTATCTCTTTGCAATTTGAATATAGGAATGTATGACATATAGAGCGACATATAATTGGGTAAGATACTATAAAAGTAGTTCAAGAGGCCCCCAAAAGACATTGATTTTCCCAACAACAAAAAAATCTATTAAGGCCTACAAAATAAATTATGGTTCCGTGGCCAAGTATTAGAGGTAAAATATAAAAGAGATTATGACCCACCTTCTATTAGCTTAAGCTTTTAGAATGATTCAACATGGTATCAGAGCTGAAAGACCTAGTGGTCATAGGTTTAAAACTCAATAGCTTCACCCAAAAAAAAAAAATACGCGTGAGGACCCAAATGAGTCCAAAAGAAGTCGGGCCGAAAATGCACATATAAAGACCCAAACGGACCTACATGTGAGGGAGAGTATTAGATATAAAATATAAAATAGATGATGACCCACCTTCTATTAGCTTAAGCTTTTAGAATCAGTGGTGATTCAACACCAAGCATGCAAATGGGTAAGACTCAGGGATTTCTTTTCACTTTTAACTTCTTGTCAGCTAACCTCCAGTGCTCATTATGCATGCAACTTAACAATCGTAGTACATCTGAACGGCAAGTAAATACGCAGGGAACAATTTTGTGCACATTCTAATCGTGTGTTTTAAAAAGCTGTTGCAAGCCAATGTTACCGGGAAATGAAATTAACAACCAGGGGTGGAAAATAAACTGCAACAATATGCATTTATCCTAATCAACTAAGTTGATGGAAATATACATAGAATCAATCCACGAAATCCATTTGAATGGAGATGAGAGAGAGAATGAACAAAGTACCGCAGCTCAGTCTTAGAATGCGCAACATCACTTTGAATGGAGACATGCGGGATGGTAATCAACTGGGTCTCATCTATACTATAAACTGCATGACCACATATGCATCCAATTTGCCGACGTTTGGTAACCAGAATCAAATAATACGATTCAAGAAACTTAATGCAACCTAATAAAAACACACCAAAAGAACAAAAACTCTTATACACACATAAACCGCTTGAGAAAAAATTGAAATTTTGGAATTTATAAATAAAACCCTTACCCGCAATGCCATAGACCTTGGCGACGAAGGCTAGGCCTCCGGTGGCACGATTTCCTTCGGAAATTCGCTGAAGCAGGTTCTTTATCTCCTGCGGCGAGTACACAACTGGGTCTTCACTGAGATTGAGATCGGATGGCTCCGAGCGGTCGATCTTCAAAACCCGGAACCACTTCTTGTTCCGATCACTCCCAATCAGATAGAACCTCTGCCAAAACGAACTCAAAAACTATCAAACTATTCGGAATAAAAATTCAAAAAAAAAACCCTAGAATCAGATAACAATTGGGAGGGTTTTTCTTTTCGTTTAACTCACCGCTCTGGTCTCGTAGAGCCTGAATTTCTCGAGTGAATAAGAGGAGGGATCAATCTCGGGGTCGTTGGAGGGGTGGACTTTGGCGGAGGAGTGGGTGTAGGAGGTAGGCAAATTGGGCTTTGAATTCTCGATGGATTTCGCCATTGGAGTTTTTGAATTTGCGAATTTTCTACATCTACAAATTCTCAGCTCTTGGAGAAGAAATTCAAAATCAAGAAGATGAATGGAATTGGAAATTCCACATGTTTTTAATTACTCGTGGTAAAGCTGAGAGCATCTCCGATTCCGATTGCCCTTTCTTTTATTTTTTTTTTTAAATTTGGTACATAAAATAAATAGATAGAGTAATATAAAAATATTTTTAATGCTTTATTTAAATTAAGCTGACGTATATTAAAAATGTCAAAATTACTGTTTATTTTTAAAAAATTTGTTAGATATTTTAATTTATTAATTTTAATTTTAAATAATTTTTAATCTATTTTGATCATAATTATATAAAATAACTTTTAAATATAAATTATTTATTTTTTTAATAAATAAAAAAATAAAAATATTTTCAATTAAATAAACATTATACTACATAAATATATATTCTAATAGAAAAAAAAATATTCTGAATAATTTACTTATTTATAGATAAATAATTAAAAATAGTAAGACATATCAATATGGAAAACCAGACAAAAAGAACACTAAATTAAAAATTCTTGTAAATGATTTTATATTTTTGATAGTATAAAAAAATTAGAAATACTTTTTTACCCATTAGATCTTAAAAATCTAGGCTAATTTTATTCAAATTAAATATTATATTTATAATTTACCTTTAATTTTAAGTTTAACTAACAATAATACTTTGAATCAAATTACCAATTAGTGTACAAACTTGTTTTATATTCTGTTTTTTATATCGGAGGGCAAATAAACTCTTTTTTTCCTTTTCTTTTTTTAAGAAATAATAGTTTGGCAATATCATAACTTTAGGTTATAGATTTTTTACTATTGATGTGACCATCCAAAATAATAGTAAAATATATCAAAATTTATATTATAATTTATAAATTCACAAGTGTGATAGTTCAGTTATTTTATTTTTACTTTCGTAATAAATTTCATAACTATCTATATAAGCTAAACTTTCATATTGGCATAAATAAATAAATTCATGGATGAAATTTTCTCTCCCTCTAAAAGCAGTGGGGTCTAAATAGGTACTCATTTTCCTGCATCTTGTGGGCGTAAGATAATGATAAAAGACATGGAGCCCATCACATAAAAATTGTGAGGGTGAGTTGGGTTTCTCATTATCCACATCTACTTTGGTGTTTGGCTCAAGAGAAAAACCAACTTCTTTTCCTGGCAAAATACACCAAGTCAGGAATATGGCCAACCAGCTCTACCTCTCTTTGCCAACTCTCGCTCATACCCAATTTCCATGCATACTGAAAACCAGCACACACCAAAGACGCAACAGAACTCTAGCTTTTGCTGCAAAACCTGGAGGATTTTCACTCAACTCTGTAGGCTACCTCTCTTTTTTATATCAATTTTTTTTTTTAAAAATTGCTTTAGCTTATCAGCCAAATTGATCTAATCCACGGTCAAGCTATATTAAGGATATGCTTGTATAATTAATTATTTACTTTTATATTTTGTTCACCCTCTAAATATTCAATGAATCACACTCCGCGTTTCATAAAAAAAAAATATATATATATATGAATCACACTCTGCACAAGTCCATGGTACATATAGTTTTTATTTTCTACTGTCAAATTCATTTTTATTTTTTATTTTCCTTTTAATTTTTTCTTCCCCATCCTCATATCATTGTGCAGATCCTGAACCCATGTAAAAACTGTGGAGGCAAAGGGGCAATAGAGTGCCCAGGATGTAAGGTGCTTAGTTTTCCATCACTGTATTTAATTATTCTTTCAATATTTACCAAATTTATTAACTAAATCATATGGCAGATTATGTGAATATTTAATTATTATTTTTATTTATTTATCCATATTTAGTAATATAAATATATCAATTAATAATATATTTAACAAATATGATTTGGTAAATATATAAGTGCATGTAACATTACTAAGATATGTACTGTATAGGATATCTAAAATCTGACAGTGAAATACATTTTAAAACTTTATATTTAACACGTGATTTGGTTAATATTAAGTGCGTGACTTGGTTAATATTTAAGTGCATGTAACATTATTTTACCAAAAAAAAAAAAGTGCATGTAACATTACTAAGATATGTACTATATAGTATATCTAACATGTGACAGTGAAATACATTTTAAAACTTGTACAAGAATGATTTCTTTTAAAAATAAATAAATAAATTGTCAATAGTATTTTTAAGGTCCGTTTGGTACGTTGTATTGTATTTGACTATTTTATTAAAATTTAAAAATTTTAATTCTTAACTTAAATTTTAATTTGTAACTTATTAAAACTTTTAAATTTTAATTTTTAACTTTTATTAAAGCCTTTTAACTTTTTAATATTTAAGTTTTTATTACTTATTATTAGTAAGTTTCTAAAAATATTAAAAATAAATTAATGGCAAATGTGACTGAGATTGTGGATTTTATTTTTGCTCACTTATTTTTAAGCTTGGATAGCAAAAATTCCAGACAAAAACAATAGAAATTACAAATATAATATAAAATGACGATCTAAAAAAATTTTTGTTTCCAATTTAAAAATTTTACCATTTGGCTAGCGGAAAAAATAAAGTAAAAAAAAATACTCAAAAATTTGACAGTGAATATGCCTCAAGAAAAAGAAAAAAAGAATAAAAATCTCAAAACTTCCAAGTGTGTATTATTTAATATAGAGAAATTTTGATGTATTAAATAATACATCATTTATTGTATTAAAAATTTCAGGTGTATTATATAATCCAATACAAAGCAACAACCAAATATAGTATTAACCAAAATTAATACAATATATTTTTATAATACAATCCAATATAAGTTAACGAACATAGCCTTAGCAATGTCTGTATTTTTATGCCAGGGAACAGGACGAAATAAGAAGAATGGAAACATATTTGAGCGGTGGAAGTAAGTCTCTATCCTGTTTAGGTGAATCACTTTGTTATCTATAAATCTATAAGCACATATATATATATATATTATTAAAAACTATGGAATTTAATTCTGATATGGAATTTAATTCTGATATAGCTGTATTATTATGTAGATGTTTTGACTGCCAAGGATTTGGATTGAAGAGTTGTCCCGGCTGTGGAAAAGGAGGGCTAACACCTGAGCAAAGAGGAGAAAGATAAAACCATTTATGATTTTCTTTCAACAAAAGAAAAGAAAAGTGATTAATTATAATCAATAGCTGTTAATTTGGACAAGGGAATTTCTTCAGCAACCAGTTGATATCAAAGCTAATATATAATGATGCTTCTCTTCCTTACAGTTAATTATCTTTTAGTTTTCAGTTTTTTTTAATATCATGAACATTATTGATTTTTACTTTTATTTTTGAAACTTAAATATTCCAAAGTTTTTTTCACCAATTAAATCAGATATATGATTTTGTAACAATGGACATCGATAACAAAACAAAAAGAAATTTAATAATAAATAAATTTGAAACAAAATTTACAAAAACAGAAGGACAAAACATGCATGGATAATGAATGAAAACTGGATTTGCACATATATTTCTTGCGATACAATATTACATTCAAGATCTCATACTATAATACCACTCTTTGTGAAAGAAAACCATTAATTGGATAATAAAAAAATATTAACCATTTTAGAGGCAAATATATAGATTACTGATTCAAATACAGATTGAACTCTGTTTAATATATATTTTTTGTAGTAATATTATTATATATATATATATATATATATGTAGTAGACCAATTCTTTAACCAGAGCTACAAATTGCAGTTCCATCAGGGAGATAAATGGTACAACCTGGTGGAGCAACACAGCAATTGCAGTCTGGAGCAAGTCTTGTATCTCCAGAAGATCTGCAAATCATATACCCTGCTCCTTCATTGCAGTACTGTGGGCAAAGTTTTTATTTTGCATTTGTCCTCTCAATATCTACTCCCACCATAATTAAACCTACATAGTACTCATTGCAAAGAAAAATATAAATGATATAATGTTTCACTCTTTAATAGTTTAAATTTTTGAAAAAAGTGATAATTAAACTTGGCATCAAAGCCAAAGATTCGAAAAGTTATGATTTCAATACTCAACAAATCTATCCAAAAATAATAAAAGTAAAAACACATGTAAAAAAAAAAAAAACCTCTATTAAAAATGTTAGACAAAAATATAAATGATATGATCTACTTTCTAATTGCTTAAGTTTTTAAAATAAATAGTAATTTATCTATCATCACCTTTAAAATCAAACAAATCAATTACAATTCACATATGAGATATAATATTACCCTGCCCTTTTTTGGCCATGAACTAAAAGCAAAAAACAGTTTTTTTTTTTAGATATATATATATATATAGAGAGAAATTCTAAAATAAAGATATTTTTACTTTATTAAAATAAAAATTGTCACTAATGATATGTTATTAATAACAAATTTAAAATTTCGTCATAAATAGTTTACTTTTAGTGATAATATTTTTAGATTTGTTACTAAAAATATATCTTTAGTGACAATCCTTATTTTATTAAAATAAAAATATTCTTGTAGAAGTATTATATACATATATATACAGATCTTCTATAGATCCCAACAATCGGGGTTTATAACGTCCTCGATGTGGGGCTTTTTGTCTTTTAAATTTTGACCATCCACGTGAGGAAACACCCATCTGCAACTTGACCGAGCAATTGAAATCTTTGACCATCACGTGAAGATCAAGTGACCGAGCAGCAAATTTTGGTCCCTGACACCCCGACTGAATCCCCCATTTGCGCACCAGACCCTTGGTTCCTTCCCCACCCAGCTGAAGCTCCTCCCTCCCCAGCACAGCCTTGTTGAGCCTCGCCCCCGACGATCGACTCTTCCTTCCCCAGCCACGCATAGAGGCTCACCTTCGACTATCGGCTCCTCCCTTTCCAGCACGTGAATCTCCTCGCCGAGCCTCGTCCCCGACAATTGGGTCCTCCCTCCCCAGCTGCGCACAGAGCCTCACCTCCGTCAGTCGAAGAAGCTCCTCCCTCCCCAGCCGCCGCGCACAGCACAGCCTCTCCGATCCTGTGCAGCCCAGCCTCAATCTGCGAATCTCCGAGGCTCCCCAACTACGCACCCCCCTGAGCCCAACTGGAAACCAAGTTCTAAACTACAATTCCAAATTTTGCAAAACTAATCAAATTTCTAGTTTTGAAGTCCTCGAATTGCTGGGCATTGTTGTGGGAATTAAACAGGAAGAATTAATTTGCAATTTTTGTTAGATATTCACTGTTTGAGATCATGAGTTTGGCTTTGCCTATTTTGTGTTCAATGTACTACGTTTATCAAAGAAAAAAATATGTAATATGCTTCTGTAAAGAAATTCATTGTAGCTCTGTATAAAATGCCTACATATATTCTCTACTTAATTAATTTGAAACTTTTGTTAGAATTTTCATAATGTTAAAGGGATAATATTCGAGGCTCCCCAACCGCGATTTGGTAAAGCTAATAAATAAAGAAATATGTTTGAATGGTCAAAGAATGAAATCCCAAATATATTAGATATAAATCAGTATGAATGGTCAAAGAATGAAACCGCAAGTATATTAGTTGATAACTCGATTAAGCTACAGATGGACGCTTTCTCACGTGGATGGTCAAAATTTAAAAGACAAAAAGCTCCACAGTCGTGAACGTTATAAACCCTAACTGTTGAGGTCTATAAAATATATATATATATATATATATAATTTTTTTTTTCCCTTTCCGTCTTGTTAATGATTGCATATATTTGTGAGTGTATATATATTATGTATATATATTTGTGTGTGCGTGAGCTTGTGTGTTGTATTATGGATATATAATCTATGGAGATGTGATTTCTACATGCACAAATGGAGAAAAATAATGGATAAAAAGGGCACACGTGCTTTTTAACATCTCTCTAAAGTAAATAAATAAATAAAACTTTGATAAATTTTACATACTAAACAGGAGGAGGATCACAGCGCCATTTCTGTCATTAGCCATGGCTTTCCTTATTATAGTACTCTTGAGCGTTTAAAGTAGCATATTTATAGTACTAAATTTTGAAATTGATACAAGAATTTTAAAATTGGGTTCGTCTCCACCATATATATTTACCATATCATATTATGTTATGTGTATTGGTTTTGGATTATGTTCTTCGATTTATGGATTTGACTTCAAGAATGGCATATAATTAATAAATAAATAAATAACTATTACATCAGTTTATAATATATATATACCCCCTTTAAACAAAATAATCATGAAATTGATTATTTTTTTTAATCCAATCTTATCTATACTTTAAATCCAATCCAATTAGTAATTAAATTTGATCGATTTGGTTAATTGGTTTAACTTTAACTTTTATTTAATATTTTTAGACTTTTTAAAATTTAATTTTGAGCTTTTTTACTTTAAATATTTGACATTAAGCTATTTTCTGTGCCAAAAATTTATTGTGTTTAAACTTTGTTTAAAAAATTATATTTTTTTTCAAAATCTAACGCATAAATTATGAAAAAAAAAGACAAATAAACATATTAAACTAAAACAAAACAAAACAAAATTACTACACTAATACAATAATCCAGTAATCTAATTCTAAATTAAGCTAATATAACAAAGACTACATACTAATAATATTAAATTAATTGTTATATGTTTTGTAAAAAAAAATAATCAGTTCTGTTTGATCAGTTTTTAACGTGAAAAACTAAATTAAACCGAACCGACTATCAATTTTAAATTTTCAAAACAAATCAAAACTAATTAAATTAGATTAGATCGGTCAGTTATTGATTTTTTTGCATACTCTTGCCAAATCTTATGTCATTTTACGGAATTCAAAAACTATATGTCAATTTTTGGATTGTAGGTCCTTCGACTCAAATTTTAAATAAAAAATTTAACATTATTATTTTTGTTTTTTGAAAAGAACTTTTAGTTAAAGCAAAGAAANTGTAGAAGTATTATATATATATATATACAAATCTTCTATAGATCCCAACAATCGGGGTTTATAACGTCCCCGATGTGGGGCTTTTTGTCTTTTAAATTTTGACCATCCATGTGAGGAAGCGCCCATCTGTAACTTGACCGAGCAATTGAAATCTTTGACCATCACGTGAAGATCAAGTGACCGAGCAGCAAATTTTGGTCCCTGACACCCCGACTGAATCCCCCATTTGCGCACCAGACCCTTGGTTCCTTCCCCACCCAGCTGAAGCTCCTCCCTCCCCAGCACAGCCTTGTTGAGCCTCGCCCCCGACGATCGACTCTTCCTTCCCCAGCCACGCATAGAGGCTCACCTTCGACTATCGGCTCCTCCCTTTCCAGCACGTGAATCTCCTCGCCGAGCCTCGTCCCCGACAATTGGGTCCTCCCTCCCCAGCTGCGCACAGAGCCTCACCTCCGTCAGTCGAAGAAGCTCCTCCCTCCCCAGCCGCCGCGCACAGCACAGCCTCTCCGATCCTGTGCAGCCCAGCCTCAATCTGCGAATCTCCGAGGCTCCCCAACTACGCACCCCCCTGAGCCCAACTGGAAACCAAGTTCTAAACTACAATTCCAAATTTTGCAAAACTAATCAAATTTCTAGTTTTGAAGTCCTCGAATTGCTGGGCATTGTTGTGGGAATTAAACAGGAAGAATTAATTTGCAATTTTTGTTAGATATTCACTGTTTGAGATCATGAGTTTGGCTTTGCCTATTTTGTGTTCAATGTACTACGTTTATCAAAGAAAAAAATATGTAATATGCTTCTGTAAAGAAATTCATTGTAGCTCTGTATAAAATGCCTACATATATTCTCTACTTAATTAATTTGTAACTTTTGTTAGAATTTTCGTAATGTTAAAGGGATAATATTCGAGGCTCCCCAACCGCGATTTGGTAAAACTAATAAATAAAGAAATATGTTAGAATGGTCAAAGAATGAAATCCCAAATATATTAGATATAAATCAGTATGAATGGTCAAAGAATGAAACCGCAAGTATATTAGTTGATAACTCGATTAAGCTACAGATGGACGCTTTCTCACGTGGATGGTCAAANGCCATTAAAAATGCTCTAATCATACTAATTGTCGCAAATTTAAATAGTAGTTTATTATATTAATAACAAATATATATAAACCATCTATTTATATTGCGTTTGTCTACAAATTTATAATGTACGAATAATCATCTATTATCAACAATAGAAAAAGTTGATAATAATTTATTAGTCATGATCGATCTGCAATTGAAAAACTTAGATATACTTTCACCATAGAATTTTCCAATATACTAATTATACATTTCATGAGACATGATTAATAGCAGCAGATACATCAACCACATAGTTTAGTTCCATCTGCTTTGTAAAGAGTGCAACCAGTTGGAGCTAAGCAACAATTGCAGGATGGAGAAAGGTGTTCATCTCCTGAAGATGGGCAAGTCATATATGCTGCTGCTTCAGTGCAGTAATTTGGGCAAATTTTTGCTACAGCCATATTCTTAGGATGGACTCCAATTAGGATTAAACCTAGAGATCACCAACAAAATTAAAATCAACAAAATTAAAAAAATGTCTATGATACTTAATTAATCAATAATACTTAATTAATCAATAATATGATATAATATGAAGCTACAAATTAAAACAAAGAAAACCAAGAAAATAATAGAAAAGGCAAAAATTTAGGAACTTCAAGATGAACATTATAATTAATTAGAAAGTTTGTTAAACATACCAAGCAGAAGAGTAATCACAAAATTGGTTGTGGTTCTTTTAACAGCCATGGTTCTTTCTCAACAAAAGTTTTGAGGGGCTTTAGACTTTAGAATGTCATATATTTATAGTAATTTTCAAACTTACAAAGAAGAATATTCAAGTTGATTATATTTTATTGCAGCATGTATCATCCACCAAATTATATATGTATATATAGATATATAGTTTTTTAACAGTATAGATATCTACAAATTTTTAATTTGTGGATCACCAATAAAATTTATAATCAGCGTCGATAGTTAATAATTTATTGTAAATTAAAAATTTACATATATCTACATATAGAAAAATTATATATATATATATATGTATATAATATATATATATATACATATTACAAAGTATTGTTCTTTTGGAAAATTATACATAATAACATGGAATTGTATTATGGACTGCATTTTAGTTAATAATTTAAAATAAAAATTTTAGGTGGACAAGTAATTTTTAAAAAAAATTTCATGTCACATATATCTTGTTTAGTATAACTAAGTAGATAATTCTTAGAAAATTAATATTATATATTTAATTATTGATTAGTTCTGTGCGAGATAACCAACGGCAACGTTTACTTGTGTGCCTTCATTTATTGAGTTAGACTTCTCCTTATAATTTAATTTGAATGGTGATTAATTACTATAACAGCATCATCCAAACATACAAAATTTAGACATAATAATTTATCAATGTCTCTCTGACTCTAAATAATTTAATAAAAAATTGGAGGGACGAGACAAAATTAATGAAATTATTTAATTTACGGAATGGACCTAAAATCAACTTGACTAAAATTAATTTAGAAGAAAAAGAACAACAAAACTAAAGAATGAAAGACTGATTGAGAAATTAAAAAAACATTTATGTATTTTTTTATTGTCTTCCAACTATATTCTATCTCAAGAAAAATGTGTTTTTATTGAACATGTGAAAGTAAAACTAATTTTTAAAATCAATTTTAAAAACTACTAACATTAACATGTATTGATTATAGGATCTACACTTTGGTATCGTATTAAACCATAATTTAGTATTATTTTTTTCATAATTGGAATTTAAGAGTGTTAGTGTTGGAATTAGGTTATAGGTATAAATTTAACATACATATTTTTAACATTTCATATATTATTATTTTATGTTAATCTTGATAAATGTATTTGTCAACTTACAAAAACACCTTATCATTTTTTCGTATTTTTGTTGTTGATGAAAACCTTATCATTTTATAGTAGAAGTGTAGGCCTTATCCCTTATGCCATATCGGTGTGAACAGAAGTTGTAGTTGATGGCTTAAGGAAAGTCATTCATATAATTTAACCAAATTTAATATTGCAAAACCCACGTTTACTCTTAATCCAATAGGTAATTGCTTACTTTCTAACAATAACTTATCATTTAATTTTATTTATTTAAATTGATGAACTTAATAAAATTTAAGTGGCAATTGATTAAAAAGAAGAAGGAAAAAAGATAAACTTGAGCGGCAATTAATTATTAATTCTACTTCTTTGGGCGTTGGCTATTTTTTTTTTTTTCGCTAAAATTTGGGCGTTGGCTTTGTGCATGCTCTTTTGTCCCTTAAAAAATCAATTATATCAACTTGAATCGTACAGAAGCTTTTCCCCAATAATATTTAGGTACATCTAAGGAAGGACATTTAAATTTTTAAGTATAATTTTTTTTTTATGAATTTTTTTGCTATCCTTTTTTGGGTTTTTGGCTATCATTAATGTTTAAACAATTATATCCCTTAGGAAATTTATAATGTCAAATACATCTTTCCTTATTGTAACAGGCATATTCAAAGGATTTATAAAGGTTACATATATAGGACTATGAGTTTGAAAAGAATCCATATATATAATTAAAAAGTTTATTAGTGAATAATTTGAATAATTTATAAAGTGATATACAATTAATCTTTGACTCTTGACTAGTGACTCTTGAAAGAGAGAGACAAATTAATATTGAGTTTCAAGAAGCCACTAGTATGGTTAAGTAGCCCTTTGTTTAAATCATAAGTTGTCAGTTGGTAAATTATGCCTATGAAGTAATTAACCACATCTTATTTAATAAAAAATCTAGATATGTAGTTCCTGCACAATCAAAGATTTTGGGATAATTTTATAAAATAAAATAAAGATTTTGGGATAGTATGCTGCTTTTTTTTTTTTTTATAATAATAATATTTTGTTTTGTTTTCTGTTTGTAGACATTTCATTGATAAAAGTAATAAGTTTCCTTTTCTTTTTTTGGTGCTCATCAAAATGTTGCATTAGTTATGGTGATAATCGTTTTAAAGTATACTTTTATGACTCAGGGAGGGACTAATCGAGGTAAAATGACTGCCTTTGGGATCTCTCCAGAACTTTCAAAGTGGTTTCGCTTTGGAAAGCACCATTAAAAATTTTACCAAAAAAAAATCAACAAAACCTCTCCTAAAATATAGACTACCTCAAATTTTTACCCTGCAAATAACAGTGGAACGCAATGTCAATTTTTTTCCAATGGCAAAATTATTATCAAATTTGATATTGGCAAAATTTGCAATTCCCCATTGGTGGTGCTAAATAGAAGACTAATGCTATATTTTGGCAATAGCATAGCATATGCCAAAATGTTATGCCATTGAAAATGCTATAAACAGAATGGATTTAGAAGCAGTAAAGTTGATTATACATAAAAATGCATGTCACCTCTGGATAATGTATTTGAAATATTTTATTCCACAAAGCACAAGAATTTTCAATTTTCCATATATATATATATATATAATGAAATGAACTCAAAATATCCTTTCAGATATTGCCTTTTGAAGTTCATTACTTTATCTTTTGAAACATTTGAAGTTTATTACTTTAAACAATATTCTATAGGAATTATCAGTCCAACGGCCGGATCAATTTAATTATATATATACTTTCTCTGATCAGAATATTGAATTCTGAACCACGCCAACTTGATCACAATGAGAGTATTTTCTGCTATAAATTTATTAAGTAAAAGTTTGACTATGAATAACAATAGTTTTTAGCCATAATTCGTGGCTCAATATCTTACGAAACCGGACTTTTTGTTTTCTTGTTTTGTTTTGAATGCTGAATCATGCTAATTATATTTAAAAGTTACGTTCAGAGTGGCTATATAGTTCTGTAGTTCAAATCCTTCAAGGCGTAAGAGCAATTTTAATTGTATTTTTTTTAAAGAATAATTTTTAAAATAAAAAATATTTTGATGAATTTAAAAAAAATAAAGAGTAAAATTTTTTATCAACTCTAATGATACTTTTTATAATTACTATTTATTTTATATTTTTCAATAAATAATTATGATTAATATTTTTTTTTATCCTTTCTAAACTAAGATAGTATTAAAAAAATTAAAATATAAAGTTATAATTAATATATTTAATTATAAATATGCATAGAAAATTGTAGAATAATAAATAAAATTTTATATAAAGAGTGAGTATAGTTTTTTAAATTTAAAAAATCAAGTTCAACTCTTTATTTTTATTTTTTATTTTAAATAGTCTATTGAAACTATATAAAAAAATATAGCATTTTAAAATAAAAATAAAATAAAATTTTAAAGATCCCATTAAAATTGCTCTGAAAAAGCTAATTAATTAAAATGGCTGCCAACAAAGTTTGTGCTAGTATTGTGTTTCTTCTTGTTTGTGGTATCACTGCCACTGGTATGGTCTCACTCCCACAGATGTCCTAGTTAGTCTCATTTTCTTTTTCAATTTTTCGAATCTTTTTCCCCCCGAATATTTGGAGCTTAAAGTCTACCTATAAGAACAAGGAAATTAAGATATGTAGGAAACAATAATAATTTCTAATAACATCTATGACATTTACTTTTCTCAACAATTTTCAGAAACTAAATACTTCCTGTTTCTCTTTTAATTTTTATAACATAACAAATTCTAAAGTGTAATTATCTCATTGAATTAATTTTTATATATATATAATCATATGAACATCAGGTGGATCTGATAACTTTAGCATCAATATTTTTTTATTTATCAGTATTTGGATTGATCCAGTAGACTCGTAGACATCAATGAATTTCTAAATCTTATTAGTAAAATTATTATGTTGATTTGATGTTAACTTATATAGATAAGTCTTTTTATCATAAAATTTCTAATTTAACTAAATAAAAAATACTTTGGTGACAAAAAATTAACCAGTAATTGATGTTTGAATTCAAATCTAAAATTCAAGATGGAATGTCGCAACCTTTACTACTTGCCACAAAAGTTTTATTTTTCCTTACTATCCATTATTAGAGAGTACTTTTATAATACATATTTATTTTGAAAAATATTATTTGACATTTTAAATGGTTACTATTAAAAAATTTATTTTTTATTATTAAATTTAGTATTAAAAAATAAAATTGAATTAAATGGTCTATAAATTAAAATCTACCAAATAAGTTGTAGTCTCATAGTAACATAAGTGAAACAAATAACAAAATATTGATCTGATAATTTTAGCATATGATTTTGCTTTATTGGATCTTAGAATTCTTCAAGAGTTAATGATTTAAAAATCAATCAATAAACTTAGCAACATATTAAAACTCTATTTAAAAGAATTAACTTTGTAGAAACTCACTAAACTATAAAATATAAATGCATTTTTTAAATTTCAATCATTGAAAGGATGCAATGATTAATAAAGGAAATATATAAACACTCTTATCAGGAAAAATGCTTTTTTTGCCTTGGTAAAGATCCATTTGGTATAGCTTATGCAAATATAACTTTTAGTAGTAGAATTTTTTATATTTAAAAACTTTTTAAAGAATGACTTTTATTTAAAAGTTAATACTGTTTGGTTGTTACTTTAAAAAGTACTTTTAACTTTTAATAGACTATTTGCTAAACATAACTTCAAAAGTAGTTTTGACTTTTAATTTATTATATATAAATTATTTAATAAATAAATTTTAAAAATAATAGAAATTTTAATATAATAGCAAAGTAAAATTGATAGTAAAAAAAAGTATTTAATAATTTAGCTTTTTATATAAACTGGAATTTTTTTTTAGAAAAACTTAAATTTTGAGCTTTGCAAAATAGATTAAAAGTGATACTTTTAGTCAATTATTATTTATTAATTTGTGTACTAAATATTTATTTGTTTAATATAAGTAGTTATAACTTTTCAAGTAGAGTATTTTGATAAAAAAAAAAAAAAAGCCACACGAAACTGGCTAAATGTATGTAAATGGTCCAAATTGTATTATTGTAAATAGAATTTTCCCAAAACATAATTCATATGGTACACGTGTTCTGTTCTTCCTATCATAGATGTTCCTTCAGGAATAATATGGATATTTTTAGCAAAAAAAAAAAGGAATAATATGGATATTAATAAAAGTTGATAGAAAAAGCCTCACTGGCAATCTTGCAGATAGGGTCTTTCAAGATATAAATATTAATTTTTAAAACTATTTTTTATCAAATATAAATTATAGATTTTTTATTTTTATTTTTGTGTAAATTTTCCATGAGATTTGAGTGTGTTTCTACAGTTTTTTTATTTTTATTTTTTTATTTCTATTTTTTTAGTTTTAATTCCATAATAAGATATATAGGTGGTTTTATCCATAACTTTAGGATCTGAAGCTGTAATTTTGATTTTTATTAATTCATTAAATGACATATATGTTATCCGGCGTAACCCTTTTTTTTTTTTTTTTTTTCTTTTCTAAAATCAGTTTTGACTTGACCAAAACAAAAACTAAAACCGATCCCTTTAATTTTGGATTATTATCTCTCTCAAACACATTTTTCTCTTTAACCAATATTTTTCTTTCTCAAACTAATCCCTGCCATTTTTCTTTCTCAAATTAAGCATTTCAAGTGGGGGATTATTCATCTCTGTATTTTCTTTGCTTATAAAGGTACTAGATCTCACACACACACATACGCGCGCGCACACACACACACTATACTTATGGTTAAGCATTTGAGATTGAGTTCATTATATATTAGATTTAATTCCAGATGTTTTTAATTTTCTCCATTTTATGCTGGCATTCAATTTGATCCAATTCCTTTTCCTAGCTACCAAAAGCTATTTTTGTAGTTTTTGAGCATGTTTTTTCCCTTCAAAACCTTGACAGCATGAAGTTTTTCCTCTGTATAAAATTTCTCACTGAGAAAATGAAAATGGATCATTATTATGTTATTAATTATTTAACTAATTACGATGTGATTTTCCTTTGTGCATAGGATTACTAGTAGAATTGCCATGGATTCTTTTAAAGGACAAGGAGGCATCCAGATGCTGCTAACAGCAGAACAGGAAGCCCAGCATATTGTTTCAAACGCTAGAAACTGTAAATATATACATTACTATACAACGACGAGTAACGTTGGTGTCAATATATTTTGATGAAATTTCTATCAGAATTATCACTAACAAAATTAAAAATTATAGTCATTAAAAATAAATTATTAATGTAATTAAAATAGACATTTAGCGACAATTGTTATAAAAATTCTATCAAAACAGCATCTTCCACTATATATACATATATATATATATTTATGTGTGTATGTGACTTATTCGGGAAACCTTATACAATTTTTTGTCGGGATTGCTCAAATTTTTACTGTGGATTCTTCCAATTACATGTAATAGATCATCTTTTTCTCCAATTACATGTAACCGGCAAAAACCGGAACAAAAATTTATATGGGATATCTAAATAAGTCAGTTAGACAATTATAATGTATACATGTGTATATATATATATATATGTTTTTCTTATTTTTAATTCATCTCTTTAGTTAAATTAATTTCTTCACATTTTTTTTAGTGAAGATGTCAAGGTTGAAGCAAGCAAAAGATGAAGCTGAGAGAGAAGTAGTACACTATCGCTCTAATATGGAAGCTGACTACCAAAAGAAAAAATCTGAGGTAACTCTATATTCATAAAACATTAAACTACAACTTAGTATCAACGTTATTATAAACTCGAACTTAGATATACATTTCTCAAACTCTAAAATTCATGACTTTCGATATTTCTCCTTTGATTATTCTCTGATTTTATAATTGCCGCAGATGAGCTCTGGATCGGATGCGAAACGCCTGGAGGAGGAAACCGATGTGAAGATTCAGAACTTGAAAGAATCAGCAGCAAAGGTCTCAGAAGATATTGTTGGCATGCTCTTAAAATTTGTCACGAATGTGAAAACTTAGAGAATGCATGGATTAATTGATTCTAAGGTCTTTAAATTCAACTAGAAAACTATAATATTTTCTATAATTTCATAAAAATTTATGGCGCTACAAAAAGCTAGTCCAACTGTTTCATTTCTTCTTTTAATTTCCTCCAAGAATCAATATTTAAATTTTATCGTATATATCAATATTGTGTGACAGATGTCCATTTTTTCTTCTTCTTGTTTTTTCTTGCTTTATTTTGTTTATGCGGTTACAGTAAATGTAAAAGACAGTGAAGAGCTAGAGCTGGCTCCTGCATTGAAAGGATTCTGAGTTGATATAATCAATTAGCATATATGTAAATAATAATTTTAAATATAAGCTTTTTAGTACTATAATGCATTAATATTGTTAGATTATTTCTTCTATGTCTTTGAATTTTTTTTTTTTTTTTGTATTTGAAGCATAAAGTTCTCAATATCAATTCTTTCAGCTGAAAATAATCCTGAAATATTCTGATTCTAAAACCTTCTTGTAATCCGGCCATCCCCCCAAAAAAAAAGGTACGTAAAATTAATTGGTCTAGTAGTATTATAAATCTTCTTCTTCAAGTCCTTACTCTTGATCAAATTCAAAAAAGAGAACCAAGCAATATCCATCACACATTTTTCCATAGAAATCTCTAGGATTTCTCTTAATATTCTCATACATATATAAGACTTATAATCTCCAATTTCGATATCGAGTACATCCATTATAAATTTATAAAAAGCTAAAGGGAAGCATATTAATCTTTTAAATTTGAGGAAGGACTGGAGGTGCATATACAACTCGTTATGAAGTTGTTTAAAGCTATATACAATGTAATAATAATTAATAATTAAGGAATTAATTAATATCGTGATTACAAGTTAAGCTTTGTTTTCAATATCTCCAGTACTTGGTTTAACACTATAGTATATATACAGTGAAAATTGTAATTTTTTTTTTTTAATTTATTTTACGTACATTCAAAAGCGGATTAACATGTTTGCTATACCTTATCCAAGTATAACTTTTAAATGTAAAGCTTTTCAAAGAAAAGGTTTTATTAATAAAATAATAGTTATTTGGTTGCTATATAAAAGAAGTCTTTAATTTTTTGTAAGCTGAGTAATATAACTTTAAAAGTGATTTTGGCTCTTAATTTTTTATACATAAATTAATTAACTAATATTTTATTTTTGATATAACAGAAATTTTAATATGATAGTAAGAATAGAATTAGGAGGAAAAAAGAGCATTCAGTTTCTCTGTATAAGTTAGTAAAATTTTTTTTTGAAAAAGTTTAAAATTTGAGCTTCTCATAATAGTTTTAAAAAGATGTTTTTGGGTCAACAATTGCTTATTAACTTGTATGCCAAATTTTTTATTTTTTTTTTAACATAAGTACTTAAAACCTTCTTATGAGAACTTTTTTACTAGAAAAAAAAAACCATACCGGGCTAAAAGCCACTATGTTTGTAAAGATTTGGGATTCCAGTAACCAACCCTCTAATATTTGGGTAAAATTTGGGTCACCATGGAGCTTTATGGCATGAAGCGCACCTCATCAACATGAAATTTATGTCATCAAATTAACTGCTGATCATGTATTATTTTTTCACTATTGCAGTCCACTATATGGGACCTTTTACTATTTTGGGATTCATCTGGTGCATACATAACTTTATTTGGGCTTTAATTTCGATATCAGTTGTCGAAGTTTCATCATAAAATGTTAATCTAAAAAAAAATATAACTCAAATTTCTTAAATACTTTGTAGGATTTCAAACTTAACCAATGTTAAACTTTTTTGCACATGTCTAACAGTTTTCTCAATGGTGCTTTTTTTTTTTTCCTCCTAATCCGCTACTGGAGTGAAGAGTTCGGTTCCAGCGTCGAGCTCCAGTGTTACATGCACAAATGCAACCTACATTAATTCCACTTAAAAAAAAAAATATCTTAATCTTATACAGTAGCATAAATAAATAATACAAAATTCATGTAAATTGTAAAAAGCAGTTTTTCATAAAAAGATGTATGTGCTGTTGTTATGAGCCTCCAAGAAAATATGGTATTGTTCCATGATTTAATAATAAAAACAACAAAAGACAGCAAAATATAACACCATATTTTATATATTATTATTTTTGCTGCAATATTTTATATATTATTTTAGATATATAATTTCTTCCCATTTGATGAATTAGCTTTACATCCAATTCCAAAGCATGAAGGGATCCATATGACATGGTTTCTAGAATAGTTCATATGGTGCTAAATGTTTAATTAAAATTAAAATTATAAATTATTAGTCGACATGAGACTTTTAATATTTGATTAGTCAATACGTTGTTGTTGCATATTGAAAACATATTTTTAACAGATCATTAATTATCTACAATCCTAGAAATCCAGAATAATAATATATTCAATCATATATGTTGTTTCGAATATCCTATAGCATAATAATTCACCAATATTTGATCGATATATATTTCAAACCTAAAAAAAGCTAGCATAGATAATTATGGGAAAAAAATAAAAATAAATAAAATCCTAAAACCCAAAATGCAATTTTTTTTTTACCAAAATCCAAAGTATATATAGTATAGTTCTACATATGTCTAATATTATCAATTTTAGAAAGCCACACTTTTTTTTATAACTTCAATAGGTTCTCTAAATAAAATAAATTAAAATAAAAAATAAAATTTAGCACTCAAAATATAGAAAGCTAATCATACTCTATAATTTTTTATGTACATTTATGATTAAATTTATTAATTATAATTTCATATTTTATTTTTTAAAATAGTACATAGAGAAAAAAAAGAAAAGAAACATGTGATCATAATTATAATTATGATGGAAAAATGAAAAATAAAAAGTGATTATAAAAAATGCTATTGAAATTATAAAAAAAATATTTTTTATTTAAAACATTATAAATTTTAAAATAAAAACACTATTAAAAATACTCTCAGTTGATATATTGAAAAACTCTTTCACTTTTAATTGTTTTAGATATACAATAAACATAGGTTTTCCAAAAAGTATAATGCACATTTTTATTTTATTTGTAAAAATTCTACACTTTAGATATGACAAATAAATTATAACATGTAATTTATTAATTTTTTTTTTAATAAGGAGATTCAATTGCATCAAGGAGGAATACATTTTTAAAGAATTACAAAAAAAAATCTTGAACTTATATTCATGTTTCAATTTGTTTCTTTATTTTTTTAGAGCTATTACTATAAGTATCAAAGTATCAAATTAATTTATTAAATAAAATATATTATTCATTAGCATATTTATATAATTAAAATATAAATAAATAAATTTTTAAATGAATAAATAAATTTAAAAAATAAATAAATTAAATATTAATATATTATTTTTATATTATTTGATAATTTGTTTTAATAAAAATAATCTATTGTCTAAATTCATTTTCAATTTTTATTAGATTTATACCTTTACATTTATATAAATTATATTTGTATAATGCTGGATGGTCAATATCCTGAAACTCTTACTTTATTAGCTTTTTTACGAAGAAAATAATTTATATTGTGTTAAAAAAATTAATTTCGAAAGAGGGATAAATGGAAATGGGTTAATTTTTTTTTAATTTCTCAAAAAATATAAAAATATAAATCGGACAATTAGAATTAAAGATTCTTTTCGTGCTTCCTATATCGATCTGGTAATCCACAAACAGTTCGAGTGAGAAGCACAAAAAAAGATTACAAAAAAAAAAAAAAAGCACAAAAAAGAATTTTTATCTTTTCCTTTCAACAAACAACAGAGGGAAAACAAAAGCGAAAAGACAAAAGTAAAAATCCCATTTGCACTCTCAATCCACCGAATTTTTTTTTTTTTTTTTTATCTCTGAAACCAAAATTTTCTTTCACTTCCGAATTCTTGGAGCTGATTTCGTTTCTCTTCGATTCCAAATTGTAATTTCAATAAAAAAGACTGAATGCTCGTGGAATTTTAGGGTTTGTGAGAGAAAGACTTCGGGAATAATGAACTCTGTAACCAACGACATCAACACCATCACTCCCAACAGCAAGAGTACCCAAGATCTCGGACTTTACTTCTTGGAGCGGTCTCGTCTTAGCTCGGCTCAGGGTCCTTGCGACATGGACGAGGATGAAGAAGCTCCAACCGAGCTCAACACCATCAACAGCTCCGGTGGGTTCTTGGTGGTTTCCCCCGATAAGCTCTCGGTGAAGTATACCAACGTCAACCTTCACGGTCACGATGTCGGCGTTGTTCAGGCCAATAAGGCGGCTCCGGTCAAGCGGCTTGTTTATTACTTCGAGATTTTCGTTAAGGACGCTGGCACTAAGGGGCAGATTGCCATTGGTTTCACCAGCGAGAGCTTCAAGATGCGGAGGCAGCCCGGGTATGGGTCTTTCTCTTTCAGTGTAAATTTCATTGTTTTTTTTATTGACGAATTATTTTCATTTATTAATTTAATTCTCTTTTAATTTTGGTGTCATTGTGACTTACTGTTATAGTATTTTATGTTTTATTGGTTGAATTCATTTTATTTTAATCTGTTTGGTTGCTGAGAATGTCGGAAATTGCTTCTTCTATCCAAGATGCGATACATGGCTAGTTCTATTTAGTTCTCCAGTTCTTTGTATTTAGCAAACAATGAAAACCCTTAACAGTTAAAATACACACCACAATCAAGATAAGAAAGAAGATGTAAATAATTACGCTTTATTGTAGCCATGTTAATTGAAGTTATGTTGTCATTATTTCTTCATTATCTCCTTTTATCTCTGAACCAGTTGGGAAGCAAACAGTTGTGGCTATCATGGCGATGATGGAATGCTTTATCGTGGACAGGGAAAGGGGGAAGCTTTTGGCCCAACTTACACAGCTGGTGATATAGTTGGTGGTGGTATTAACTACGTTTCACAGGAATTCTTTTTCACGTAAGTTAGTTATCTATGCTATTCTTTTCATTTCTAGTTGTTGACTATTTTAAGATTAGCTATATATGTTTAACTTTAATTCACTTTCTGGATTCTTTGTTTTACTTCCTGAGATTCTCATTTACATTTAACTTTCATGTTGATACTAGTAAAAATGGGGCTGTAGTAGGAAAAGTGTACAAGGACATGAAGGGCCCTTTATTTCCTACAATTGCCGTCCACAGCCAAAACGAAGAGTAAGTTTATCTTCTTTAAATTTTGAACCTTCCTCGCCTTCATCAGTTCCAGGAATTTAAATGTCATAGTCTATTTGTAAACTTCATCAGCTTGTGTTTTTATTTTATTTTATTTTATTTGAAATGACTTGTTTGTTCTAGTTTTGAATAAATGTTGTTCTAGTTTGTTCTTTAACAAACCCCTGAATGCTCGTTCAAGATTGATTTCTTCTACATTTTAAGCCACCTAGATACATTTTGATTTCTTCTCTTTCATTTTTTTCTTTTTAAGGTGATCAAGGTTCTAGTAAGAGTTTTAGGATCAATTGTGATGAGAGCTGAAGTGTAGGACTTATATAAATTTGATGTAAGTTTATAGGAAATACTTGTAGGCTGATAAACAGAAATAGTATTGATTGGAGTCATTGGGCTTTGGTTTATAGGAAATACTTGTAGGCTTATGCACAGCTGTGGTTTCATTGTTTGCAAAAATCTTGGTTGTCATCAATCTAACAACATCTTTTGGCAAATTATAGAGGTTTGCAGTTTTGCAAAATGTTTAGTGTTTGGAGCTTGCCGGTTGAGTCTGTAGAATAGTTTTAGTTTCGTTTAATCTATTTACTTCTGCAATTTCTACGAATATAGCTTGCTTTTTAATATAATAGCTAGACTTTTTGAACTGGATTATTGTTCTTCCACCCTCTGCCCCTTCCTTATATGTCTCTGGATGCTTTTCTAGGTTACTTTTCTTATCAAGTCAATTGGCTGTTAAAAACAGTTTAATATGTCACGTCTTGATGTATTGTGGTTCTTGGATTCTGCTTATGTATTTTTTTTTTGATGTACACTTGCTATTTGTCTTAATTTTTAATGTGGTTTCTCATTATTGCTTTATCTTCCTTCTTCTCTTCATTTATTCAAAACCCCTTTTTTTCAATCATTCTGGTACTTGCATTTGCAGGGTTCTTGTCAACTTTGGGCAAACGCCTTTTGCTTTTGATCTCAAGGTAAGATAGAAGTTTGTCTTTTTTTATTTCTAAATATTTGGTCTGCAGTTTTACTTGGTTCTCACTCTCAGCTAATCATATATTTTTGTAAGTAATGTTTTTCAAATATTTTGACATAGTAGATTTACATGATCTCGACATGTTTCTTTCTACACTGTCCACGGAAAGTTTGTTACTCTACCCCATTGCTTGCCTCCTAATTACTACATGGAAACTTTGATTTTTATTCTTGTTGGTAATTAAGTATGTTCATACTGAAAATTAAGTTGTGGTTTTCAGGGATAGTAATTTGAATCAGAGTGTTAGTTATTCTAATCTTGCTAAACTTGAACAAAAATTTGACTCAGAGCTCATGTAGTTCAGAATTGTGCTGTCTTTCTAAGAAATTAAATATTTAGGGTTAAGAATAACTTTCTCCAAGTTTCTCTTGAGCTGATTATTTTTGAAAACTTACCTGCTTTGTGTAGTTTATGAAAGCATGAATTACTGCAGTTCATTGTTAACTGTTTATTCTTGTTTGCATTACATTTATGTTTGATTGTGAACATTTACTAATTTCTTCCACTGTATCCGAATTTGATTTCATCATCATGACCGAGAATTTCTTTTACTCATCTTCCTCTTGTATTGTTTTTATTTATTTCATTTATTTTTGTTTTCCTTTCTTTTGAAAAATAACACAAGTTATTCTTTCAAAAAAGAAAAAAAGAAAAAAAAAATTATGGCAAACAAATTCATGAAATTTTTCATTCCTTAAATATTTTTTATATCATATCTTTTTGTCAATATTCATGCCATAGAATCTGATTAGGATTTTGAAGCGCAAGAGAGGATGAAGCAGCAAATGACAATTGAAAAAATTTCTCTACCAACAAATGTCAGTCATGGGTAAGTTTACATTTGTCTTGGATCCTTTTCGATCAACAAATTTATTGATCTCGGGTTAGTTTACTTGGAAAATAATATGCCTCTGGTGCAATATTCCTCTGTGGAATAGTCTGATGTTTATAATTAAATAGAAACCCAGATTATGGAATTGTTTTGTAAAGGGTCTCATGTTTATGGCATTTGCATGAATCCTGTTCTGTGTGCTTTGCACTTTTTTGTTTTCTAAAGGACACAAATTTGGTTCATGCTTGATTGGCAGCTTTTTAATCTTAGAAGAACAAAAAAAATCTCTGTGCTTGTGCTACCTTACATGCTACGTTACATATTGGAGTCATTTGTTGCCTATTTGTAGTTACTATTCAAATCTGACAGATTTTGAAGCTTTAGAGTTTACTTCTCTTCCAGCATGTCAGTGCAAATTTTATCTCGGAGCTGATACTATCATTATAATACGAAATAATTGTTAATATTTTCTTATTTATGCTAACTATATAATCAGGATTGTACGCTCTTACTTGCTACATTATGGTTACGAAGACACTCTCAATTCATTTGACATGGCTAGTAAAAGCACTGTTCCTCCTATATATATCTCCCAAGAAAATGGCTCTTGTGAGCAGGATATCATGTATGCACTGAGCCAGAGAAAGACTCTTCGTCAGGTATGAAAAATAGCCTATACAGATTAGTTGGTAAAAATAGTCGGCTGCGTTGGTTTTTGACTAAGTTTCTTTTCTGAGATTTCCTATCTTTAAATTTCACTTCTTTGAGATGAATCTATTTTTTCACTTTTAGCGTAGAAGATTAAACTTGAAATATTCTGGAGTTCCTTTTGGAGGTGTTTATTCATGGGGTTCCATGTAACAAGCGTAATATTTATACCAAATAGGCTAATAAGATGTATGAGATGTCAGAAAAGCTGACCTAGATAAAATAAGGAGTCAAGCAGCATGCAACGTAGCCAGCTCTACAAAATAAAGCCTTTAGAACTGCACAAAAAAAAAAAGCAAATAATGGGCTCTGAAAAAGCAATAATTTTTGTTTTTGTTTTTGTTTTAACAACTAATTAGAATCTATCATTGCAATTATGATCTAAATGGGTTTTTTGTCATACATTGGGGGGTCTAATTTTTTCTCTAAGATTTTTATGTTTTGCGACTAAGTGATTTCAGAGTTGCATGCATAAGAAAGAACTTGTTGGAGCCAAATATGCTTGGGGTTTATATTGGTATGATATTGCATCTCTTTTTGAATCAGAAACAAGAGCCTCTTGCTGCATACGTTGTTACTTATTATGAAAATCTTCTCTCTTTGGTCATGGTTAATGAGTTTCTGTTTGCAAAATATTCTTTTGTTTTTTGGTAGAAAACGTTACTTCATTGATAGAAAGAAAAACATAAAATTAGAGAGGAAGCGGAATCCTCATGACAAGTTTTTAATTGAGAAAAAACCTTAACTGAAAAATCTACATCACATTGTTCCAATTAAGAACTTGGAATATCCTTAAACTCATTTGAAGTAGATGCCATAAACATGCCTGTAATTTTAATTTTATATAATCCTATAAAATCCTCTTTAAAAGTTCCTAAATTTTTTACCAACCATAATGTCTAAAACAAAGCCACGATTTCATGTTTCCAAAATTATATACACTTTTCTGTAGCAAAAAAAGAAAAGAAAAACAAAACCTTATTATTCAACTTTTAATGGCTTTAGTTTATTTTAGCCATTTTAGAATTTAGGCGTTGCATAATTTGTTTGATTTGAACTTAATTTTTTTCAGTTTCGGTACCATTGCATGATAGTTTATATTACTATTGGATATATGCTCTGGGTGTTTTTTTGTTTTTGTTTTTTGTTTTTTGTTTCTTGTTTCTTGTTTCCTTCCTCCTTCCTCCTTCCTGCTTGTTCTTCTTCCATCTGGAATATAGTAAGTTGGCCGATATAATGAATTTTGGATATAGCTAACCAAGTTTTTCCTGCCAATGAAGCTAATAAGGAATGGAGAGATCGATGCTGCACTTGGCAAACTTGGTGATTGGTATCCCCAGATTGTTCAGGTGTGCTGTCTAACTTTATTTAATTCCCTTTTATGGTTATATGTTTTTCTTTCAAGCGTCTTTTCTAATAACTGCAAGTTTTTCTTGTTTGAATGCGAATTCTGTTCAATATACACTGACATGGAACACATATTTCCTAGCATTTGTGCATGTAGTTTAATACCTCGATCTTCTGAGTGTCCTGATAATGCTGTGTCTGTTTCTTTAAAACAGCCTCTCTGATTGTTTCAAGAAAATTTTTTTGAGGTTGTTGTTGGAGTCATATCTTGTATTGCTTTGGCCATATGGTATATTTTGATGGGAACAAATATCCTCTTTTCCTTCTACATTAGCTAATTTTAGGGCTGTAAATAGGCTTGAACAGCTCGAGATTGACTCATGATTGGCTTGCTTTAAGCTGGCTTGAACTCCGCTCATCCAAAAAATGAGCCAATCGAACAATATATGAAGCTCATATAATATGCAAGCTGATCTTGGGTAGCTTATGAGTAGCTCAATTTTGCATTTTTTTTCATGTATAGAAATAAATATTTTATCATTAATTTAAATATATAGAAAACTTATAATATATAAATATTAGTTTTATATTTAAATTTATAAAAACTAAAAAAATGGAATAATAATTTAGTATTAGTGATGAAAACAAATTTAATTAATTAAATGTTCAAAAGAATTTTAGGCTTTCATCTAACAAGCTGAGCCAAGTTAAGCTCGAGCTTTTCATGATCGAGCCAAGCCAATCTTGAGCATTGAATTCCAAAGTTTATGAGCTTGAGCCGAGCTTGAACACCCTAAAATTATGTGAGTTGAGCTTGAGAATTATAATACCTGGTTCAACTCTGGTTCAACTTGGCTCATTTACACCCCTTACTAATTTAAGCATTGCATATCTTAATTGACAATTTGTTTTCCCTTTTGGTTTTAATTTTTGTGAACTTTTTGTGCTTTTGTTAGTTAGAATGTCCTTCATAGAACGGGTTTATACTGATAGGATGCACTTTCATTCTTTCATTTTTACTTAATCACTTTAGCCTGAGTAAATGGTTTACTTAAAAAGTTCAATGTTACCTAGTTCAATCAAAGGTTGTATCTTTTCATATTTATTTTTCAAATTTAACAAGTAGAAGTAGTCGATTCCATTTTTTGTTTTTCTACTTATGAATATATATAGTTTGACCATGTTGTACATATTATTATTATTTGCTTTTGGGGGATGGGAAGAACTGAAAAATCTAAAAAGAAAAAAAGTTTTGATACCTGGGCAGTTTCTAGACCTGATGAAGTTCCCTCACCTTTGATGCTGTCTTTTCATAAATAAATCTTCGCGAGCATTATTATGAGCTTTCCTAATCTTGGCATTTTGCAGTTTGTTTGGTTTATCACGAGTCCTTGTTCTTAAAATGTTCTTGCAGTTGTTTCTTATGGCATTGGAGTATTGAAAATATGTCACCAATTTATATTTTTTAAAATACCTCAGAAACATTGGGGTTGAATATTGTTGTAGTTTCCTAGAATATACTTTCCTCTTAATTAGTTTGTGGTTCATTATCTTATAGCAAAAAGTCATTCATATTTAGGTTGTAATTTGCTTTCTGCAGGATGATAAATCAGCCACTTGCTTTCTTCTTCACTGTCAAAAGTTTATTGAATTGGTTCGGGTATGCTCTTTCCCTATTTTATTATATGCAATTCAATTTAGGGTCAATTACATAACATTCCCTATCCTTTAATCTTTTTTTTTTTTTTAACATATACCATGGGTTTCACGTTTAAACTAAAATGCCCCTTTAGATTTATTCTGTAACACTAAATACCATGAGGAGAATGTTTGTCAACAGTAATTAATTTTTTTTTATTGACAAACATACCTTCACCATGTTTGTACTGAGACCATTAGATCTGACATATAGGCTGGAGCACTAGAGGAAGCTGTGAAATATGGAAGGATGCAATTGGCAAAGTTCTTCGAGCTGCCCGGGTTTGAGGATCTAGTTAAGGTAAGCATAATTGTAAGCCTGTAATATATAATTTTTTTTTCCCATTCAAATACTATGAGATACTGAAGAGCACTTATTTTTTCTTCCTTACTGAGACATTGAAAGAATGCTTATGTCCTCATCCTTAGAAAGGCATAAAAGGACACCAGTTTTCTGTTCCCCTTTTTCTCATCTTTTTTTTTTTTTCCCTATCCACTTTATGTTTTCGTCCTCTTTTTTTCCGTGACAGATAATAATTGTCTTTAGATTGGAGTTTGTATATGTTTTTCTGGGTTCATGCTGGCAGTAGCAATACAAAACTAGTTCCTTTGCATATTAGGGAATTAAAGTTTACTAATCACCAAACAAACTTGCTTTTTTATAGGATTGTGTTGCTTTGCTGGCATATCAACAACCAAAGGAGTCTTCAGTAGGATATCTTCTTGAAGAGTCACAGCGTGAAGTTGTGGCAGACATGGTCAATGCAATGATCCTGTCAACGAATCCCGATCTGAAAGATTCACACGGTTGCTTGCACTCGTATCTCGAGAGGTTACTCAGGCAGCTCACCGCTTGCAGTTTGGAGAGAAGATCCTTGAATGGTGATCAAGGTGAAGCTTTCCATCTGCAAAGAGTGCTTAACAGTGGTAAGAAGGCAAAGTGCTAGCTCTGATTAATTAATTGCAATTGCTCATCTTCCCCTGTTCATATGCAGAGTTGCCCATTTCTTAAAACTGCAATGCAAAGCGACATGTTGGATTTACCATCCGGTATAGTGTACAGAGGCCCCTTTTATGTCTTCTCTGATCTTCAAATAATCTTTCATTCCAGAATGGGTTGCTGTTCCTCTTGATGTCTGTAATCCTTTTGTAACCCTTATAACATTGTAAGCCTTGTGGGATTTAAAAAGTTTTAGCCGGACAGAGATCTTGGAAATGTAGCTGACTAATTCTTACGAAAGTATTGTGTACAAATTTGTTAGGCTGGGTTGCTGCTGCATTTGACAAATCTCTAGGTTGCCTTGAATCTGGACTCCGGTGAAAACAATGAAAACGAATTGAAAAGTTTGCGAAATTTTTATGATGAGGTGAATTATGGTGTTATTGAAGTCTCTTTGAATTTAATTGTTAACAAAGGTTTTATACATTATTATACATATATAGCGGGTTATGCATCTCCCGTTATGGTTGGCTACATGGGGTTTAACAAAAGATATAATAATAGTTAAGATTTTAGCATTTCCTTTTTTATCTCTATTCATTATTGTGTCATGTCACGTTAGTATAGCTTACTAAAATGTGAACTACATAGTCCACGAAATCAAAATTATATGTTAATTTTGCTATAGGGATGGCCATCCAATCGCACATGACCAGGAAGATTAGACGGTGAGCAAATGGTTGTCATTTACTGTATATATATTAGGAATAAAGGAAAAATAGGAAAAGAAAAAAAAAAGAAGCTCGTTGAGGTGGACAAAAACCGAATCGAACTGAAAAATTTGACTGAATTGATGCTATACGGTTCGGTTGTAAAGTTTATTCAAATAATTCTTATTGGTTTAGTTGGGGGATGAGTGTATTTTTACCCAACCCGCATCAAACCGAATATTACCTTTTAATTTTTTTTTTTATAATACTTAGCTAATTACTAAATCCTAAAAACTAATTCTACCCAGCCAATACCACCAACCAGCACCGCGCAGCCTCCCTTTCCTCTTTCCCTTCGGCCTTCAGTTTGGCATAGTCAGACCTGCACCAAAGAGATCACCAGCCCGATCTTCTTCCCCTCACCTTCGCCGTCACTGGTGGTGTTTGCAGTGTAAGCATATAAAGACTCTTTATCAAAGAGGACGGGCCTCATAAATCAAAGCCAAAATTCTCCGAAATTCCATCAATAATCTCATATTTCTTCCTCAGACATGGAGTTTCGAACCCTAACAATCAAAGATTCAGAGCTGCTCGGAAGCAACTCTTCGTCTGTCATTTTAGGTGCTCTCCAACACTCCTTTTTTCACCGTTTATTTTGTTTTTTGATGTCTCCAAATAATATGTTTTTCAAAAAACTAATTTCTTTTCTGTTCGCTTTTGCTTTTGTGGTTTTTGGGGCTATAGTACTTATTATAGGCTGTTTCTCATCTTTTCCTCTTTCTGATGATCATAAATTTTTGGCCCTTTTTTTTCCCAACCCGACCGACCAACCCGAAACCGAATGACCATGATTGGTTCGGTTATATGGTCGGTTTAGCAATTTTCGTTGGTTCGATTGATAACTCAAACTGACTAGGTCAGCAAAAATTGCTCAAAACCGAACTTAACCGTCTCGTGTCCACCCTACTCCAAAGAATGAAGGAAGAACGAAGGATCTGGAAGTTCTGTAAACAGAGCTTACCTTTGTTCTTTTTATATATATAAATATATATATATATATCAGAACTGCTAATATTGGTGATGTAGCCCACCATTCAATGGGCGACAGTTCCATATTAGCCGTTCGATATGTATATTCACGCGGTTAATGCATTTGAGTATACACATCAGACGGCTGATATAGACTATCGCCCATTGAATGGTGTGCTACGTCGTCCATATTAGCAGTTCTGCATATGTATATATATAATCAAAAGCCAAGTAGATGCATTTTCAATCTGATGCATTTCTAAAATAAGTTTCTAGTGTTTCAAAATAGTATTAACATATGGACCCACAAACTAATAATCCAATTTTAAAATACAAAACACTCAAAATAAGATTTGTCTATAAAGTCTAATATTTATATGGTCCAAAATTAAGTTTACAAATCAACACTCCCTTTTAAACTTAATTTTGTCATCCCAAGTAAATTTCTCAACTTCAAAAAGATTTCACACTTCAGTGGCTTGGTAAAGATGTCTACAGCTTGATCTTGACTCCTTGTGTGCTTCAGTTCAACCTCTTTTCTTGCAACCCTTTCCCTTATAAAATGATATCTTGTATCAATGTGTTGCTTGGATCATGAAACAAAGGATTTTTAGCTAAAGCAATGACAGACTTGTTGTCAACTAAAATTTCAATTGGCTTTTCTTGTGGCATATTGAGCTTATTCATCAAAGTTCTTAACTAAATAGCATGAAAAACAGAAAAAGTTGCTGCCACACATTCTACTTCACAAGTTGGCAATGTGACAGTAGGTTGCTTGTTTGAACTGCAAGTGAATGAAGTGTTTCCAATGAAGAAAACAAATCTTCTTGTACTTTTTCTATCATTTAAATTTCCTACCCAGTCACCATCATTGTATCCAACCAGCTCGCAATTGTAAATGATGAATAAAATATACCAAAATCAAGTGTACCTTTGATGTAACGAAGAATTCTTTTTGCTATCTTCAAGTAGGCAGCAGTGGGTGACTCAATGTAACGGCTCACAAGACTAATTGCATACAGAATATTAAGTCTTGTGCATGTTAAATATCTCAAGCTTTCAACTATGCTCTTGATAAAAGTGGGATTCACTATTTCTCCATCAGCATGTTTTGATATCTTAATCCCGCATTCTATAAGTGTGCTCACTGGTTTTGCAATCTCCAATATTGAATTTGTTGAGAATTTCATTTGCATACCCTTTTGAGAAATAAATATGCCTTCATCATTTTGTTTCACTTCTATGCCAAGATAATACGACATAAGCCCAATATTAGTCATTCCAAACTCCTTGGTCATAGCTTCTTTAAACTCTTCAAACATATTTAAATTAGCTCAGTGAAGATTAAATCATCAATATACATACTATTAACATATCTCCATTTTCATTCATCTTGACATAAAGAGCATGTTCATATGGGCATTCAACAAAATTATTAATCTGAAAATTTTCTATCTATTTTGTGTAGCCAAAGATATGAGCAATGTGATAGTTTCTAAAACAGGAGCAAATACCTCATCATAGTCAGTGCCATGCCTTTGGTTGGCCCCGTTTGGCATAGCTTCTGAGAAGCCAAAAGCAGTTTTTAAAGCTCAAAAGCTACTTCTGGCAGTGTTTGGATAATTTTCTAAAAGTGCTTTTGGCTTCCAGAAGCCCTTTTTGCCAAAGCCAGTGGAGACTAGCTTATCTAGGAAGCACTTTTGGAGAAGCATAAGAAAAGCAAAATCAAAAGCAAAAGCTATGCCAAACAGGACCGTTGTATCTTTCCGCAATAAACCTTGCTTTATACCTTTCAACTTCACCTTTAGTGTTCTTATTTTCTTTATACACCCACTTCACTCTAATTGCTTTCTGCCCTTTTGGAAGTGTTGCTAACTGCCAATTGTCATTCATTAAGATTGCCTCAATTTCTTCATCCATAGCTGTTGTCGATTTCTTGCTTTGCATTGTTTTTTGAAAATCTAATAGATCACAACCAGTAAAGAGAAAATAATTGTTATATCACTTTGATTAAAAAATTGTTATATCATTTTGATTTCTTGTTACCTCATACATGTATTGCGAGCTTCTCATGCGTGGTCTCCTTGGACGTGTGGTGTTGGGACATTCACTCGATGAGGATGGTGATGAATTTCCATGAGAACTTGCTGCAAGTGAATTTGGTGGTGTCATGAGCTCTTGCATGTCTTCTATTGCTTCATTTTCTCCTCTTTCTTTTTCTTTTTCAGTAAATGGGAAAAAATTGTAGTCTTCTTCTTGGCTCTTCCAACTCCATAAATCTTCTCCATTAAACTCAACATCTTGACTAATGACCATCTTCTTGCTAGTTGGATTGTAAAGTTTGTATCTTTTGGAGCTTCAGCCATAGCCAATGAAGAGAAACTTTTCACTTTTATCATTATTTTTCCCTATCTGGCACATGAGCATATGCAATGCTCCCAAAGATTTTCAAATGAGAAATTCTTGTTTTCCTTCCATTCCTTCATTCTTGAGGTGTGTTTCCCCACACATTTGTAGTTGGAGAGCGATTCAACAAACACACAGCCCAATCAATAGTTTCTTCCTAATACTCTTTTGGCAACCTTTTGCTTTTAAGCATACTTCGAGCTATATTTAGAATATTCTTATTTTTTCTTTCAGCTACACCGTTTTACTGGAGGGATCTAGGAACTGTTAAAGACCTACCAATTTCATTATCTTTACAAAATTTATTTAACTCATTTGATGTGAATTTCCCCCCCTCTTGCTTTAGTTTCAAGACCACTTTCTTTTTCAACAACTGGTTTAAATTATTAAAAACACTAAACACCTCAGATTTCTCTTTAAGAAAATAAACCCATGTTTTTCTACTAAGTTCATCAATGAATAGAAAGAGATATTTGTTCTTACAGAAAGAAGTTTGGATTAAGTACTGGACTACATACGTCCGTATGAATGAGCTCCAATGGTTTTTTTGGCTCTTGTGCTTGCTTCTTATGGAAAGATTTTCCGAGAATGCTTCCCAAGTAAATATTCTCCAAAATTATAGATGGAAATCCTCTCACCATTTGTTTCTTAAACAGCAGCTCTAACCCACCAAAATTAAGGTGCCCAAACCTTAAGTGCCAAAGCCATGATGAATCTTCGGCACATGCCTTCAAACACTTCATAACATCATTCCTTATATTTAATTAAAACATTCTGTTTCATGTCATTGGCACCTTAGGATTCAATTTTCCCTTGAAATTTTTCAAAGAAAGACTTTTTTCTTTCAAGTGAATATCATAACCCTTCTCCAAAAGCTGTCCCAAACTCAATATATTGTTCTTCATGTTGGGCACATAATAAACATTTGAAAGAAATTGATGACTTCTATCTTACAAAAGTATAAAGATATCACCTTTGTCTTTTACCAGAATCTTGGAATCATCTCCAAAAGTGACATTTCCAGTCAATGTCTCATCAAGTTCCACAAACATATTTGTATTCCCACACAAATGATTGTTGCAGCGGTGTCGAGATACCAAGCATTATCTTCAATTTCCTTTTCTCTTCTATTGTCACAGGGGCAAAATCCGAGGTTCAATTTTTCGCTCCCTATGCGGCCTAAGGTCTCAACTTTAGTTAGCCTTCAACACAATGTCGGGTTCCTTTGCACTAGAATCACCCAACTTACCGAATACACAACCTGCCTACTCTCACAGGTTGTCAAACACACTTAAACACCTACTGTCTTTCTCCTAACAACAAGTCTACAAGAATGGATCACACATGCACGTTCACAACAAGCATATATTAATGGAAATCACAAGCACACACCATATACGGGCAACACCCAACCTTTTTCATTAACTCACATGAATAAGGAATACAGCCTACAATATGCAAGGATCACCACATCCATTCTCATATTCTGGATGGTGTCTCAAGCTCTCAGCCTATATATCAAAACCGTGTAGTTACAACCCAACTCCCTAGGTGTGCTGGCACCAACCAGCCTAGGCCACATGGCCTTGCAGTGGACAACCCCCAACTGCTGGGTTATGTGCTGGCACTTGGCAGCAAGCTCCACATGTCTGGGCAATCCCTATAATGTCTGCATGCACGCCACCAAGTGATTCGAATCCTAGCGGAATGGATCGTTTTACAATGGCTCAATAGTTTATGAAGTTAACCTCGACCCACAATCCAACGAGAGATTGGAACCTTGGTATGGAAGCTTGACCCGTTGTCTATAAGAAAGACAAGAACCTTGCTATAAACGCCACAATCAAAGCTTCGTTCTTTGATTGATAAGTTGGAAGTTTGTTCTTTAGACAAACCAAAGAATAGAGAAGAATAATTCTCAAATAATTGCTAAAATCTATTATTATCCTTATGCTGGCCGAAATTGGCCTTTTAAATCAAAAACATTGTTGCCAAATATGGTTTCCTAAATAATCATCCCTAAAAGGAATAGAAAAACAAAAGACTAATATACCCTTAATCAATAAACTAATTTACAAGATAATTCCAAGCCCATTTACGTCTACTCTTTAATGTAGCTCAGCAAATTAATAAATGTAGACGTCTTAGGCCCATCCATAACTTCTTTGGCCTTTTTATCCAATGCTTGTTGAATATAAAGCTCCAAGGCCTTCTTGAATTACTTGGCTCGATTACGAGTCACGGGACCTCCTGGATAGCTCAAACCATCATATGGACCACCTCCTCTGTATGGCTCAATGTCCCCATCATTCCCTCCCCCTTTTGAAGGATTTGTCCTCAAATCATCACCTGCATCCAAAAGAGAGAAATCAGACACATTAAAGGTACAACTAACGTCATACTCACCGGAAAGATCAATCTTGTAGGCGTTGTCATTAATCTTTTCAAGTATTTGGAATGGACCATCACCACGTGGCAATAACTTAGAACGCCGTTGTTCCGGAAACCTCTCCTTACGCATATGCAACCAAACCCAATCACCGGGTTCAAACACAACCTTTTTTCGTCCCTTGTTGGCTTGATTGGCATATTGCTCGGTTCGCTTCTCTATGTGCTGCCGTGTCTTCTCATGTAATTGCTTGACAAATTCAGCTTTTTCTGCACCATCTAAACTTTCATCAATAGGCAAAGAAGTCAAATCCAAAGGAGTTAAATGATTAAAGCCATAAACAATTTCAAAAGGACTAAATTTAGTAGCATAATGCATGCTTCTATTATATGCAAACTCAACATGTGGCAAACACTCTTCCCAACTTTTTAGGTTTTTATTTTTTATTAATGCACGTAACAATGTAGACAAAGTTCTATTAACTACCTCAGTTTGACCATCGGTTTACGGATGACAAATAGTAGAGAATAAGAGCTTACTACCTAATTTCTTCCACAAAGTTTTCCAAAAATAACTCAAAAACTTAGCGTCTCTATCGGACACAATACTTTTAGGCATGCCATGCAACCTAATAATATCTCTAAAGAACAAATCTGCCACATGCGATGCATCATCGGTTTTTCTACAAGGTATAAAATGTGCCATTTTAGAAAACCTATCAACTACCACAAATATAGAATCCATACCCCGCCTAGTCCTCGGTAATCCTAAGACAAAATCCATGGAAATATCAACCCAAGGATGAGTAGGAATGGGCAAAAGTGTATACAACCCATGTGGTTTAGTGGTAGACTTAGCTTGCCTACAAGTAATGCACTTCTCACATATTTTCGCCACATCTTTTTTCATGTGTGGCCAATAAAAATGTTCATGTAAGACCTCATATGTTTTCAAGACACCAAAGTGACCCATCAACCCGCCACTATGCGCCTCTCGCGCAAGCAACTCTCTAAGTGAACACCTAGGCATGCATAACTTGTTTGCACGAAATAAAAATCCCTCATGCTTATAAAATTTTCCAAAAGCTGACTTTTCACATGCATTAAAAATGCTACCAAAATCATCATCATGCTCATATAATTCTTTAATAAGCTCAAACCCTAAACATTTAGCATCTAGTGTAGACAATAATACATACCTCCGCGACAATGCATCAGCCACTACATTGTCCTTACCTTTCTTGTACTTGATCACATAGGAAAATGTTTCAATGAACTCCACCCATTTGGCATGTCTCCTTTGTAGGTTTTGCTGCCCTTTTAGAAATTTTAGAGTTTCATGATCCGTATGAATCACAAACTCTTTAGGCAGCAAGTAGTGTTGCCATGTTCCCAAAGCACGAACTAAGGCATACATCTCTTTGTCATATGTTGGGTAGTTCAATGCTCAGCTATTCAATTTTTCACTAAAATAAGCTATTGGCCGCCCATCTTGCATCATGACAGCTCCAATATCTGAACTTGAGGCATCACATTCAATTTCAAAGGTAGCATTGAAGTTCGGTAAAGAAAGCAAAGGTGCTTGAGTTAACTTATCTTTGAGAAGTTTGAAGGCTTGCTCTTGCTCTTTTCCCCATTTGAAGCCTACGGTTTTCTTGATCACTTCGGTCAATGGTGTGGCTATTGTGCTAAAGTCCTTCACGAATCGACGGTAGAAACTTGCCAATCCATGAAAAATTCGAACGTCCCCAACACTTGCAGGTGTTGGCCAATCCCGAATGGCTTTGATTTTTTCTTCATCAACCTCTATGCCATCTGCACTAACAATATATCCTAGAAACACTAATTTATTAGTAGCAAATGAACATTTTTTGAGGTTAGCATACAACTTTTGAGCTCGTAGGACCTGGAAAACTGACTTAACATGGTCAACATGTGCGTCAAGTGTCTTACTATAAATTAAAATATCATCAAAATAAACAACTACACATAGGCCAAGAAAAGCACGCAACACATGATTCATTAATCTCATGAAAGTACTAGGTGCATTAGTTAAACCAAAGGGCATTACTAACCACTCATACAAACCATATTTAGTTTTAAAAGCAGTTTTCCATTCATCGCCCTCTTTCATCCTAATTTGATGATATCCACTTTTCAAGTCAATTTTTGTAAAGACACATGCACCATGCAGCTCATCTAACATGTCATCTAACCTAGGAATAGGATGGCGATACTTTACCATTATATTGTTGACGGTGCGACAATCAACACACATCCGCCAAGTTCCATCCTTCTTAGGTACGAGCAGCACCGGAACTGCACAAGGGTTCAAACTCTCCCTAACATATCCCTTTTCCATACTTGCCTTTGGAGTTCCTTTGTCTCTTCGGGATTACTCCGATAGGCTAGTCGATTTGGTAGTGGTGCCCCGGGAACTAAATCAATTTGATGTTCGATTCCCTTAATTGGTGGCAATCCTCCTGGTAGATCATCGGGAAAAACATCACCAAAGTCCTGCAAAACAGATACAATGCAACTAGGAACACAAGTGTCAAGGTTGTTAGAAACAAATAAGGCCTCCTTATAAACAAGCAACATCACTGGCTTGTTCAATGTCAAAGCTCTCCTAATTTCGCTCTCACTCGCAAAGAAATTGTGTTGTTTCTTTTCTCTTTTTAAAAGCTCACTTTTCTCTTTCTTTTCACTCATTTGTGTTTGGGAGCTCTCAGTCTTTCTCTTGCCAATACTCTCGGATTTGCTCTCACCATAGGTATCTCTTTGCTTTTGTAATCTCAATTGGTCTTCATAGACCTCAATAGGAGTCATCGGCATCAATGTATGTGACTTTCCTTTAAACTCAAAAGAATGTCGATTGGTGTAACCATCATGTATCACTTTCCGGTCAAATTGCCATGGCCTCCCAAATAATAAATGACCTGCATGCATGGGTACCACGTCACAAATCACTTCATTTGAATATTGCCCAATTGAGAATGGAACCACCACTTGTTTCACTACCTTCACTTCACCACAATCATTCAACCATTGCAGCTTGTAAGGTCTTGGATGCTTCAAGGTCTTCAATTCCAATTTCTCCACCATGAGGCTACTAGCGACATTGGTACAACTCCCACCATCAATGATCACACTACAAGCCTTTCCATTTACCAAACAGCGGGTGTGGAACAAATTGTCACGTTGTGGTGATTCATCTGCCTCTTTAGTTTGCACACTCATTACTCTTCAAACGACAAAAGAATCCCCTGTTATTGCAAACTCAGAATCACCACCTTCCTCCAATGGCGGCTTCTCTTCTTCCTCCTCCTTTTCATTCTCAGACTCATACTCACCTCCCTCATTTAAAATCATTATACGTCGATTAGGACACTCTCGAGCCATGTGACCCTTGCCCAAACACTTAAAACATTTAATATCACGACTTGGTGTATTTAAAGCGACGGGTTTACCTGAAAATGGGTTAGAGCCGGTCTTAACCTCCTTAGGCTTCTCTTGTTGTGCCACAGACCTATCCTTCCAAGTATGCATGTCCTCACGTCTATTCCAATTTGGTTTGGAATATGTTCCTATACTTGAGAACCCACGGGTTTGCTTGGTTAGCCTAAGTTGCCTCTCAATTTTAATTACTTTATCCACCAACTGTTCCATCTCCACATAATGTTGTAATTCTACCACGTTAGCTATCTCACGGTGTAACCCGTTTAAGAAACGTGCCCTGGTCGCCTCTCGATCCTCCACCACATTAGCATGAATCATAGCTATCTCCAACTTCTTGTAGTACTCTTCAACACTTTTGCTACCTTGTGTAAGCCTCTGTAATTTCTGGCACAAGTCCTTATGATAATGGGTCGGAATGAAACGCTTCCTCATCACAGCTTTCATGTCATCCCAGGTGTCAATCGGTCTCTCACCATTCCGTCTCCTGCTAGTCACTAATTGATCCCACCAAACAACAGCATAGTCAGTGAATTCAACAACAGCTAGTTTTACCTTTTTAAGCTCGGAATAATGTTGGCAATCAAACACCATCTCGACCTTTGTCTCCCACTCGAAGTAAGCTTCTGGATCATTCTTTCCTTGGAATGATGGTATCTTCATTTTGATGTTGCTCAAGTCATCATCTTCCCCAAGATACCTTAGTCTATTCACTCGTCCTCCATAGTCCCTATAGTATGGAGCTCTACCAAATTCTTCTTGTGTTTCCTCCATGTCGGCTTCATAGTCGTCTTCAAAACCAGGTTGATTGACCCACTTTTCCCTCATGGCAGCCTGTGGGTAACCACCCCTATAGCCTCCACGTTGTGGTCGTGGTAGGTCTTGATTTTCACCTCGTTGTGTGCCCCGCCTGTTCTCCACTCGGTGTATTCTTTCCTCCAGTCCATCAAATTTTAAATCCATTTTTGATTCCATCCTAACACTCATTTGCTCAAACTGTCTCGTCATTGCCTCCATTATTGCTCTCATATCATTAGAAGCTTCGAACCCTCTAGGTTGAGAAGTCTCGCCTTGTTGTGACATGATTGCAGTCCTGCAAAAATTAGTTAATAATAGACCTCACAATTCACTCTCTCACGTGTTTCACTCTAAATATTGGTACTCCACTCGTGTTTACGCTCAATTCAGATTTACGGCTACGTCCAAAACACAATCCAACATTTCAAATCAAATTACTAACTAAAGTTTGTAGCAAGATTATAGAACAAAGAAAAAGAAAATGAATTCAAAAGACTAGAAGGAAAAATATATATATATATATATATATAAGGACAATCAAAAATGATAAAAAACTATACTATATATATATATTAAATTATACTATATATATATATATATTAAAATATATACTTAAGCGATATAATTAAGGAGAAATATTAGATGAACAGTAGTATGAATAGTACTTTTTGTGAATAGTAATAAAAGAAAACAATTTTTGATTAAGTACGTGGCGTTGTTGTACACCAAAACACGAGGATCAAAAGCCTCTAGGTTATGGTTTCCAGCCGATATACTTAACTAAAACTGAATATTATAAATATTTACTGAGTCTTACATGAAGGAAATGAAATACTTTGAATGAATTACAAATAAACTGAAAACTTTGAATGCTTTTCTCTTCTAAAAATTATGCCTGCCTCTTCATCTGGATGAATGAGGTTTTTATAGCCGAGGAGTCTTGGTCATTGTATTCCTCGTGATGATGGAGAATCTGCTTTAACTTTGGGTAGACTGCTTTAGCTCTGGGTAAATTACTTTTACTTTTACTTTTGTCAGAGAATCTTGATTTTACTTCTGCTTTTACTTTTGTCAGTACTTTTGTCAGGGAATCTGCTTTTACCTTGGTTAAAGCATTTTACCTCTGCTTTTACTTTCGGTGGCCTTTACTGCAGCTTTAATCATCTCCTAGATCAGGGGTCCCGTAATCATAGGGATCTTGGCTGTCTTCAAAATTTGCCCAGCAGATTTTCTCTTTTGATTTTGGTTGACTGGATGATGCTTCTGACTCCTCGTCTAAATCATCAAGTTGTGAAGCTTGATCCATCAGTTGTTTTGCTAATTCAAGCAGTTCTTTCTTTGACTGTGAGCTTGTTGATGTTGTTGGTTTCTTTGGCTCTGGTTCTTTGGGGAATTCTTTGTTAACTTGAAATTCAATTCTTTCACAATTGAATTTTTCCCACCATTTGACTTGATTAATACAGAAGACAATGTCATCTTCAGTACCATAATGCCATTTGAATATCCAAGGGATTTTATATTTTGACATAAAAATAAGAGTTCCCATGAATTTTCTCTCTTGTTGACTGGGTTGATATTTCTGAATAAAGTAAGTGTACAAATCTTGGAATTTTGGGGGGAAAACTATTTTCTCTAAACCATGATCTGACCACCATTGGTAAAACCAACTAGGAAAGTTTCTACGAAATTTACTATCCCAGTTAATGAACCAAGAATGACTGAAAGTTTCATTTTGATGAAGGAGAACCTTATCCCAAGCTTCAATGTAGTCATGGTAGTTAAATGTAGTATCTTGGATTGTTTTAAAATTGAATGGAGGGGATTGCCATTCATCTAAAGTGATAATTTTAAGGATGACTAATTTATGATACAGAAGTTTCTGAGGTTGACTAGGGAATTTTTGCTGCTCGTATATAGGGCTAATTGAAACAGAATTAGTTTTGATAAGGATGTCAGTATAGTATCTGAGAGTTTTACTAGGGTGGCCTAGTATGTAATTGAAGTTTGGTGGAAAGAATCTTTTAACATGGAAGTTGGCTGCTGGTACTGGTACCTTTTCTTGGCTGGGTTCAATGTAAAAAAGAGTGTAACTGGCAATATCAAAATAAAGGGAGCTCTTTTTTGACTGAGTTATGGGATTGAATGGTTGACTTGGTGTTATTGCATAAGGATCATATGAGCTAATTAGAGCTGACTGGTAATTAGGCTTGATAGGATCAACTGTGGTAAATAAGTTTGAACTAAGGTTCTGTTTGGGTGATTCAAGCTTCACTAATTGTCTCGATTGATTTGGTTGACTAGAGGTAGAAGACCCCGGTTGGGTCAATGACCCTGGTTTACTAGTTGTTTTCTTTTTGTCCGTCATTGCTATTTGATTTTCCCTGTAAGAACTCACGGGTTAGAAAATCAGGAATGCAGTTATTTTTTCCTTTAATGTACTCTATGCTGAAGTCAAAAATACTTAATATAGATTGCCATCTAGCAAAAATCTGTTTTGATGCAATGTTTTTAACATCCTTTTCTAAAACATATTTGGCTGATTTACAATCTATTCTGAGTAAAAATTTTTGATTTAATAAATCGTCTTGAAATTTTGAAATACATAAAATGATAGATAAAATTTCTTTTTTGATAGTACTATAATTATTTTGAGAAGAAGTCCAGGTTCCAGAATGAAACCGGACAATTTGTTCAGGTGACTGAGAGGTGTGTCTTTGAAATAAAACTCCTCCAAAACCAATTTCAGAGGCATCTGTTTGGACAATTTTGAATGAATCCATAGAAGGTATTCCTAGACAGGGTAATGATTTAATATGAGTTTTTATTTCTTTAACTATGCTAGTATGTTTTTCAGTCCATGGTTTTGGGTTATTTTTTAATCTATTGAATAAGGGTTTACATTTGGCTTTAAGGTTTTCATAAAATTCTGCTACATAATTCAGTGATCCTAAGAATCTTTGTAACTGGGTTCTATCTAAGATTTGATCTGGGAATTTGTCTGCAAATTGAATGGCTCTATCAATGGGCGTGATTTGTCCTTGAAATATATTAAATCCTAAAAATCTTATTTTAGTTTGAAATAATTTTATTTTGGGTGCTGAAACAACTAATCCATTTTCTCTGATTATCTTAACAAACAGATTTAAATGTTTCCAATGTTGTTCTATTGATTGTGAGAATATTAATACATCATCAATATAAACTAATGTAAACTGGGTATGTGGATTAAATATTTCATTCATAATTTTTTGAAATTCACTAGGGGCATTCTTTAGACCAAATGGCATTACATTTCATTCATAATGGCCAAAAGGGGTAACAAATGCAGTTTTATATTTATCTTGATCACTAATTTGTAATTGCCAGAATCCTGACTTCATATCAAATTTTGAAAATATTGTTGCTTGAGCTATTCTTTTGATTAGGTCTCTTTTATTTGGTATTGGATATCTTATCCATTCTAAAACATTTAATGGTTTATAGTTAATTACTAATCTTGGGACTCCTCTTTCTATTTCAGCTTGTTTCTGAACATAAAAGGCTGAGCATGACCAAGGAGATTTACTATTTCTAATAATTCTTTTACTAAGTAATTCAGAAATTTCTTTTTTGCAATATTCTAATGTTTCTTCATTCATTTGAATTGGTCTGGCTTTAGTTGGGATTTTTGTTTCATTAAAATCTTTTATGTAAGGTAGATTTACTATATGTCTTTTTCTATGCCAAAAGGCATTTGGTAGATCTGAACATACTTCTCTTGTTAATTTCATTTCAAAGTCTTTGATCTGTTGTTGTAAGTTTTTATTTAATAATTGTTCTTCTATTTTACATATTTAATCTCTTGCTGTAAATAATTCAGATGATTAGTTTTAGATTTTATTAAGTAGAAGTTTTTTGAGATTGAATTTTCTTTTAATATATTGATTTCACTTATTTCAGATTTAGTGATAAATTCAAAAATCACCTTTTCTCCCATTGGTTGACTAATTATACTATCATTTTCTATAGTGAATGGATATAATAGTATTATAAATGGCATTCCTAAAATTACTTTATCTGTCATATTTTTTATTAGAACAAATGATGTTTTGAAACAAATATTATTTTGACATACATGTGCATTATTAACTTCATATTTTAGTTGCATTTTACTTCCATTTGCTGATGATAATCTTTCTTTAGATTTTTCAAAGTATTTAGATGGAATTATTCCTTCTTGGATACAGTTTAAATCTGCTCCAGAATCAATTAGGGCATAAGTTATAAACTGAAAATCTTTTATTACTATTTTTATTTTAATATGCCATTTTCTATATCTTATGTGTTGAATTCTAGCCATGCAATTATTTTGGCTTTCTATTTCTTGCATATTTTGAAAATCTTCTTTAAAATCATCTTTTTTATTATCAATCAAGTCTGAGACTTGTTGTTCTAACATTGCAGTTTGGAATTTTAATTCTTTAATTTCTGCTTTTAATATTTTTACTTCTTGATATAGATCTGTCACTGTTAGTTCTTTACTTTTATTTTTAAATCTATTCAGTGTTTCTGACAATCCAATCTTTGATTGTACTTTTGGTTCACTGTTTTGACTATCATTGTCTTGATTATTTATTAACATATCTTTATATTTCTTTAGGTATTTTATTCTTTCTTCTGGTTTATCTATGTTTCCTAATAATTCTAAAATGAGATTTTCTTCATCATTTTTGTTTATTACATTTATTGTTTTATTTGTACAACATGTATCTTTACATCCTAAATTAATATCAACATTACTAGAAGATGTACTTGTTTCTGAATCATTATCACTAGTTGTTATAATATCTGATTCTATTTCATAGTCTGTATCTTTTAATTCTAAAGCATTTATTAATTTTCGTTTTTCTTCATCTTCTATTTTTAATTGGTTAATTATTGATTTGACTGTACATTTATTGGCATAATGCCCATAATTATTACATTTATAACATTTTATTTTATCTTTTGAGAAATTTGTGGGTTTTTTCTTATAAAATGTCCTAGGGTTTTCATTTTTATAATATTCTTTATTTTTATTTTTATAATGGTTATAAGTTTTTCTATTTCTATACTTATGATATTTATTTGGTTTATATTCTGAGTGTTCTTTTTTATTACGTTTGCTTCTTCTAGAAGGAGGTAGGTCATCAATTCCGTATTGAGTACAGAATGATCCTAATTCATATCTAGCTTCTTTTTTGTCTTTATGAATTTGTTTTGTTATTTTCATATCAATACACATTTTTAATCCTTCTTTCTTAATTAATGAAATTATATCTCCGTATGTTAATGACTCATAATTAATATATCCTTGTTCATTACTTAGAATTTCTCTAATCTTATGTGAAAATAAACTAGGTAATCCATTAATAAATTTTTCTTTCCAAAATGGTTGATTACTATCTTCTCTCATCATTACTTTTCTTGTAAATACTGTTGCATACTAATCAAAATCACTTAAAGTTGGGCACCTTAAATTGGTCAATTGGTCATGTAGCCTGGTAGATATATCTGTAGGTGTTCCTATAAAGTGTTTTATAATTGTATATAATAATGTATTAACTCCATCTAATATTCCCTGTTCTACTTCATTAAAAAGGGGCATTCCGTCTTCATCTTTTTTAACTGCATATATTATTGAATTTCTTAAATCTTCTGATAAATGTTTTTCCCACCAAGAGTGAAGTACTCCAGTGAATCCTGTTACTATTAATTCAACTATTTCTGGTTGTTTTAAACTATAATTTTTTAAATAACAGTTTGCTGTCATTGACATATGATTTAATTTATTTAATATTTCTTATTCTGAAAGATTGTCTATGTTCCATTCATAAAGCTTATCTGGGGAAACTGAGAATTGGTTTTTGTTTGATGTTTCTTGTATATCTATTGGTAGTGGTTTTGGTATCCAATCTTTAGATGATTTCATATATTTCTTTTTAATCCTTTCTATGTTTTGATGAGACTTATCAGATTCCGATTCACTAGTATCTAAAAAATTATCATTCATCACGGATAGTGAGGAAGTTGGTTCCTGTTTTGTTTGTTCAATTAACTTATCTATTTTCTTTATTAAGGGTTTTTCATTTAAGTCGGGAATTTTATTAAGGGTTGCTGACTTGCCTTACCAATCCTTTAATTAATTTATCTATTTTCTTTATTAGGGGTTTTTCATTTAAGTTTGGGAATTTTATTAAGGGTTGCTGACTTGCCTTACCAATCCTTTGGGGAATATTTCCTTCTTTCATCTGTAAATTTCCTATTTGTTTACCTATTGTAATCAAGCTTTGGTTAGTATAATTATTTTGTTCAATTATCTTTTTTACTTCTTTTGATATTTCTTGTTTTTCATTATGGATTTTAAATGGTGATGCTATTATTGGTGTGTTTTGGTATGTTATGATTATCTCTTCTGGAGGTGGGGTTGTTGATATGACTATTGTCTTATCTGTCTTTACCCATTTTTCTTGTGTTAAAGTTACTAAGGTTTTTTCATAATAATCTTTTAAATATTCAAAAAATGGTATATTTATTTTTAGTTGGATCATTGATTCTTTCCATTGTTGCCAAATGTTTTCTTTATCTTCTTTATTATATTTTTGTCTATATTTTAATAAATTTTCTTGGTTTTCTTGTGACATCATATCAGTATTTAAATTTTTCCAATTTGGTTTAAATGTTTTATTAATTGTATTTAACCTTGGATCTATGAAGTCAGATTCTGTTGGTGATGATGGTCCTTCATCATCATGACTATAAACTGGATGGGTAACTTGGGCAGTTGTCTGTATTGATTTTAATTTTAATTTTTTGATTTCTTCTTCTAACTGTTTGATTTTTAATTTTTGCAAATCTTTTTCTAAATTTTTATCTCTTATATTTGTATCTTCGGTTGATATAGATTCAATTCTAGGTGTATGACTAAAGGATCTTCTAGATGTAGATGTGGAAGGTCTGTCAAAAGATATTTTTACAGTTCCATCTAGATATTGTTGTATAAGATCATCATTTTCCAATATATTTTGAACTGGTTTATTTGGTTGTTCATTTACTAAAGTCCAGTTAGAGGGGAGTGTTATATCAGTCCATTTTATGGGTTTAGGTATGGTTATTTTTGTGTTTTTATAATTACTCTGGATTAATAAAGTTTGTCCTTTACTAGTATTTTTCTTAGCTAGAAAATTCATGTTTGTTCCTGATACTTTATAATTTATCCTATATATTAAAGCTAAAGTTTGTGTTCCTTCGAACATATCGTAACCATGAGTTTTTATATTTAGTGTTAAAGCTTTTAATATATGAGGATCTGTTAAACTTATTGTAAAATCAGGATAACAATTGAAATGAATCGGTCCATTACATAGACTAGTTTCAACCATTCCTAGTATGCTATCATTAAATTGAATGAATCTAGCATCTCTTATACATATGAGTATTGACGCATTTAATCCGAGTTTAGTTAATGGTTTTACTCCTATTTGAACTAATCCTATATGTAGGAAATTATATCCGTCTTTTTTATGTTTTTTAATTTAATGCTTTAACCAAGGTAAAAGCAGATTCCCTGACAAAAGTAAAAGCAAAAGTAAAATGCTCCAATCAAGATAAAAGCAGATTCCCTGACAAAAGTAAAAGTAAAGGTAATTTATCCAGAGTTAAAGCAGTCTACCCAAAGTTAAAGCAGATTCTCCATCATCACGGATAATACAGTAACCAAGACTCCTCGGTTATAAAAACCTCATATTGAACTAATCCTATATGTAGGAAATTATATCCGTTTTTTTTTATGTTTTTTAATCATATTTTTATCAAATAGTTGGCATGTCTCATGTTCTTTACTAATTGCATAAGTTTTATCTACTGTCTTAACATGTGATTGACTTCTAAAGGATGCTAGTGACCATGTTTGTTTATGATAAATTTCACTATGATTAATTGGGGGTATATTCCATTTATGGAAATCTAGGTGTTCATCTTCTTCATAGCTATAATGTTCTTCATTAACTGTATCTGGTATTTCACTCAAATTCCTAGAACTTGTACTAGTTCTAGAGCTAAAAGAGTTTGATCTAAATAATCTACTCATATTGTTATTCTAACAGTTCTAAACTATCAATCTACTAACCTTTGCTTATATTGCTCCATCCACCCCTAATTCTCTCATGCCCTTCCGCTCATGCCACACCCCGGACTTATTGTTTGGACGAAGGTCTTAATGTTCGAAGAAGAGATAAGAAGGCAAACAAACAAAGTTAGAGATGAATAATAAAGAATGAGAGAATTAAATATGAAGAAAGAATTAAGATCGAATTTACTAGGACTGGTTAGTTCCAAAACAGCACGTTTAGAACTAACAAACTATAATCTAAAGAAAAAATTTAAGAAGTGATTTTGTACTCACAAATTTAACAAACTGATTTTTTTTTTTGGACTGGCTCACAGATTAGGCCAGGCGCGACCCCAGGCGCAACCCCAGGCGCCTGCTACTACGATTTGGCTTTTTTTTTTTTTTTTTAAAAAGAAAAACAAAGGACGAAGATAAAAGAACAAAGAATTGAGCTCAAAGATCAATGAACAAAGATCAAAGGTCAAGGAGCAAAGAAAACAAAGCAAGAATGCTAATGGTTATGGATTAAAAAAAAAAGGAAATAATATTTAGACAAAACGAAAACAACAATGATTTAGACAAAACAAAACGAAAACGAAAACAACCATTAGACAAACCCTAATGGTTTCATTTTTTTTTTGTTTTGATTTGCGGAGAACAAATTAAAGATAGATAGAACCTGTAGAATCCGTGCTCTGATACCAAGTGATGCGAATCCTAGCGGAATTGATCGTTCTACAATGGCTCAATAGTTTACGAAGTTAACCTTGACTCACAATCCAACGAGAGATTGGAACCTTAGTATGGAAGCTTGACCCGTTGTCTATAAGAAAGACAAGAACCTTGCTATAAACGCCATAATCAAAGCTTCGTTCTTTGATTGATAAGTTGGAAGTTTGTTCTTTAGACAAACCAAAGAAGAGAGAAGAATAATTCTCAAATAATTGCTAAAATCTATTATTATCCTTATGCTGGCCGAAATTGGCCTTTTAAATCAAAAACATTGTTGCCAAATATGGTTTCCTAAATAATCATCCCTAAAAGGAATAGAAAAGCAAAAGACTAATATACCCTTAATCAATAAACTAATTTACAAGATAATTCCAAGCCCATTTACGTCTACTCTTTAATGTAGCTCAGCAAATTAATAAATGTAGACGTCTTAGGCCCATCCATAACTTCTTTGGCCTTTTTATCCAATGCTTGTTGAATATAAAGCTCCAAGGCCTTCTTGAATTGCTTGGCTCGATTACGAGTCACGGGACCTCCTGGATAGCTCAAACCATCATATGGATCACCTCCTTTGTATGGCTCAATGTCCCCATCACCAAGGCTGCTGGGCAAGCCAAATGTTGCCCCATGTCTGTCCATCACTAGAAACCGCCCATAACTGCTGCCAACCGCCCATAACTGCTGCTAACCGCCAGCCACACATGTGTGTGTGCCATGCTAGCCACTCATGCACATGTCCGTGCCACTTAGCTCCAAAGCCGGCCATATGCGCACAACTGCACGCCCACGTGTGCCCATCTATGCACATGACTCGCACCTGCCTCGCACATGCTCTGCATGCTGCTTGGTCTCCTGCCTACCTGCATGCCTGTGTGCTACTTGCTGCACGCTGTCTGCCCACGCAGCCTACTTACCTGCATGTTGCCTGCACAGCTCTGCATGCTGCATGGCTGCTTGTCTGCATGTGTGCTGCCTCCTGCTGCACACTGCCTGCCCACATTGCACGCTGACTTGCCCATGTTGCAGACTGCACTTGGCCATGCCACTGACTTCATGCACACTTGCCTGTCTAAGGCACACTCGGCACCAGTCCATGCTGTGCCACGACCAGCCTTGCTGCCACACATATGTGTGCCTACCCACACATATATATCATCATGCTGCGCCACTCAACGCAGCCCACTGCATGCTTGCATGCTTTGCTTGCACACACATGCATTGCCTTGCTGCACGCCTAGCCCGCTGCCTGGTCCACGCACAGCCCCTCACCATCCTTGCGTGTATGCACACACCACGCTGCACACCTGCCTGCACACTGCTTGGTCGATGCACAGTCCCTGTTGCTGCCTGCTCACAGCATCCGCGCCTATGTTGCTGCCTTATTCACAGCACCATGTCCGCACCACCTTTTCCCATGCTGCTGCCTACCCACAGCGCATGGCTGCACCATGGCTGCCACCTCTAGCCACGCTGCACATCTCCTAGGCACGCTGAGCAAGCCGCCCATGCCATGCCTTGCTGCACTCCACCAATGCAGCCACACTTGCCTTGCTTGCCACCAAGCTGCACCCACCACAGGCACAACCCATTGCTGCCTTGGCATGGTGCAAGACAACCATGCCTTGGCCGAGCCATGGGGCTAAGGGGCTAATAGGCCAACAATAAAGTAGGCTCATTTAGTTTATCATTTTCAATCAAGTTTGCTTTCTCCTCCACTTTATGTTTTGATCTATACTCAGCAGCTTAGTAACACTAAATTTGAGATTTATCATACCTTTGCCTTGAGCCCATACCTTCACCATGATCTCTTCTAGAATATGAGTCTTGGTTTTTTCTTTCATTGTATGTCATGTATTCTCCTCTTCCTTGGCTATGGTCATGTCCACCTTTTTCCATGACCACATTTTCTTATATCCTCTTCCCTTTCCTCTTCCATGGTGATTTCTATCCCTATTGTAATCTTTCTGGTTGATTTCATATTGTGTCAGGTCTGATTTTAAAACCTGTTCAATGGTCCCTTGCCTCTTTTGTTTCTTCAAAAGTCACCACAATAAGCTCAAATTAGCATTTTAGAGAACGAAGAGTTTTCTCAATAATCCATGTACTGCTTGATATTTCACCATTTGCTTTTAGACTTAGTTGATTAGCTACTGTAACATCCTAAATCTTAAGTAGTGATTAGCAAAGTAATTAGAGTTAATTATGCTTAATAATAGAATTAATAACTCTAATGATATAAGGAAAATATTTATTAGTAAAATAAATATTGTTAGTTTTAAAATTTAATTTAAAGGAAATAAAAATTTAGAATTTTAAAATTTGTGAATTAGTATGTTTAATTAGAGTTGGTATAAGAAGAAAAAGAAAATGAAGGTAAAAATAAAAATGAAAAAATAAAATAAAAATGACAAAATGACAATTTTGCCCTTGGGATTAAGTGAAATTGTGAGAGGAATGAAGGGCAAATTTGGAAAGAGGGGGAAAATATTAATATCTGGCCTTCTTCTTCCTCCTACCCGCATCACTCATTTTTCTTTCCTCCATTGTTGAGCCGGTGAAGCTTGTGAGAGAAAAACTTCAATCCACTTCAAATCTTCTCCAAATCAACCTTAGAAATATGTTATCTATATATTTTAGGGTCTTTTAAACACTTTGGTAAGGTTTGTTTTAACCAAAAGCCACTCTAGGTGTGAGTTTTGGGGGTTTAGCCAAATTTCTTTCTCACCGAATTTTGAGAGATTCCGGCCACCTCTCGCCAGAATATTTATACCAAAAGTTTTCTTTCTCACTCCTTTACAAAACTCAAGAGTTGGAATTAAATATTAGTGAGATAGATTAGAGATTTGATTAAAAGGACACAAAGAGGATTTTTGGATTTCTAGAGAAATTGTGAAATTTTGGCTCCAATTGAAGTAAATCATGTTTCCTATGCTTAATTACATTGTATAATGATAAGCATTGTAGTATAGAGTTGGAGAATGAAAATTTAGGGAAATTTGTGAGTGTTTGGAATGTGTTTTGATGAAATTATGATGATAGATTATGAATTGTGATTGTAGTTAATGTAATAAATTATAATTAAGAGATATAGATGAATTGTGAAGGTTGATTTTATATTTGGTTGAGAGATAGTAATTTTAATTGGAAAATTTAAGTGGTTGATGATATAAATTTAGTTGGAAAATTAATTGTGATGAAAATTAATAATAAAAGTTTAGGTATTAACCTCTAAAAATCATTTGAGTAAAAATATAATTAATAAACCTATGTTATTAAGGGAAAAGTTGCATAAGTATGAAAATAGGTAATAAAAATGGGGTTTTATTTTACATTACGGTAATGAAATATTTGGTAATATTATTTTATTGTATTACTAGAGGAAGGAACTACTCCGGTCGAACGACAAGGAGTAACCAACCGTGGATAGACGTCAACGCGGCGTTTCTGTGAGTGGGAACACATATATATATATATATATATGTATATATATATATATGTAAATGCATGAATATATACATATATTTTATGGTTTTGCAATATATTCAAAGGTTATATGATTAAGAAATATATTTTGTGATTAAATAATTTTTACAAGTATATATATATATATTTATTACATTGTTATTTCTTTTGGAATAAATACATACATATTTATACACATGTTTAAAAGAATGCTTTAATTATGAATTTAAAGTAAATATTTATGAATGTGATTATTTTGTATGAGTTCATAAATGCATGGCACCTATGTGGTGACTACTTGGGCGATGAGTATGCCGCCGAGTAAGGTGTAACAAGGTTGGTGACTACTTGGGCGATGATTATGCCACCGGGTATGGAGGTTTGACATTGGATATACTTGGGCGATGGTTCATGCCGCCAAGTGATTGGGCGATGGTTGATTGGGCGATGGTTTATACCACCATATTATTTATACTTGTGCGATGGTTTATGCCGCCAAGTGATTGGGCGATGATTTATGCAGCCATATTATTTATGCTTGTGCGATGGGTTATGCCGCCAAACTGAGATTATGAATTGCATGTATGTGTGAATATATGAAGTGACAATGGTTTTCACAGAAATGGTTATTACCCGCTCGGTATATGATGATTTGTTCACATATATGTCTGTGGCTTTTCACTGGGGATTTAATAGTTAGCTTACCCGCCCGGTATATATATGATGTGTTCGTATATATATGTTCTGTGACTTTTCACTGAACGTCCCTCATATATTTGGTTGCATTGATTGTGTGTGCTATTTTATATTTCAAGACATTTTGACATAAACAAATATATTAATTATGTTAAATATATATATACATATAAATATATGAATATTTTGGAAATTCGGAAATTTGAAAGACAAACTACTTTTCAAGGAGATTGCATGAACAAACCAATTTTTATATACGTTATGTATGGAAGAAAATATTATTTTTCTATTTAGTTTCTACTCACTGAGTATGCAAGTACTCACCCCACCAAAAAAATTCTTAATTATGTTTCAGGTAGTTTTTGGATTATTAGCCGTGCTACTGTTGCTAGTTAGTGCAGGAGGAGCGAGTTAGAGGTAGTAGTGGCATAGTTAGATTATGCAAGTTTATATGTTAGTTGAGTAGCAAACTGTAATATTCTAGAGATATATTGTGTAATCCAATTTTTATATGTATGTTATGGAGATTATGTATGTAGGTGTATTTTTGAGAAATTACTGGATTGTTGTGAAATATTGTCTAGACATGCAGGTACATGTAAATAATTTGGGGAATGTTATAAATACAGACAAAACTCTGCTGAAATTTCTATTAAAATTTCTGGCATTTAGGAGTTTGGGTTGTGGAACTGTTAATTATGTAGTTGTTGACTGCTTAGGAATTTAATCAGGGTGATTAAGTCCTGCAGGCAGGACTTAGGTAGTGCGGGTCCTGTCAGCTACAGCGAGCACTCTTGACAAATAATCTGATACAAGTTTTGTTTCTTTTATATGTAAAGATTCAAACCCACTTATTAGAGTTTGAAGACTAACTTTCTTCACCTTTCCTGTCAGCTACAGCGAGCACTCTTGACAAATAATTTGATACAAGTTTTGTTTCTTTTATATGCAAAGATTCAAACCCACTTATTAGAGTTTGAAGACTAACTTTCTTCACCTTTCCTGCTCCTTTGTATGAGATTTGAAGTGTATTCCAAGCTTCTTTAGAAGTAGTTGCATTTGAAATCTTCTCAAACCCATTATCATTTAGGGCTTGATAGATATTTAGAGAGCTTTCTTGTCTCTCTTCCTTGCATCCTTTGAGAAATCTGTTTCTTTTGTAATAGAGCAGTTTCATATTTTGGCTCATTGTAGCCTTTGTCTACAATTTCTCACATATCATGACCTCCAAGCAAAGCCTTTTTTGTAATACTCCACCCATGGAAAAGGCTACACTGCAACTGTGTTTTACTATAAAACTTTCAAAGTATTACTTTATTATGGATAATTTTATTCTATTATGGATAAATATTACTATGTTATAGATGAGTAATACTTGTCTATAATAGAGTAATAGCGTAAGATTCATAACAGAGTAACATTTGTCCATAATAAAATAATATTAGCTATAATTGAGTAATATTTTTGAAAATTTTATGGTAAAATCCAATTGCATTGTAGAATTTCTCTCATAACTACTCCATCCTATTAGCCATCTTGAGGCTCTATACCATAATGTTAGGAATAAAGAAAGAAAAAAAAAAAAAGCTCTTGGTAGGATGAAGGAAGGAAGAACAAAGGCTCTAGAATCTGAAAAGAGAGCTCTATCCTGGTTTTCCGGTATCGGAGTACTACACTTTCTTCTTTAATCTGGTTCAAGCTGGGTGGGCCCACTAAGGGGTAAAACTCTCCTAGTACAAATATACTCTATCTACAAGACTCAAATCTGAAACTTTGTTTAAGGAAGAAAAATGCCTAATTATCCATCCCAATTTGTGTTGGTGGCTTTTTTTTTTTTTCAACTGTATATATTTAATCAAAAGCCAAGTACATACATTTTCAATCTGATGCATTCCTACAAAAAGATAATTATCTAGTGATTCTAGCATATGATCCCACAAACTAATAACCCAATTTCTGATCCCACACACTAATACCCCAATTTCTTATCCATAAAGCCCAATATTTGTATGGCCCAAAATTAAGTTTATATCGCAACGCTACGCACACGCGTGTATATTTATATTCTTTTTTACCCATAAAAAAGGTAGAAGGTAAAACAGCTTGCTATCAGTATATTCAATTTATAAATATGCCAGTAACATTTCAACATGTTTAATTTGAAATTGACTTGAATAGATATTTAATTTAAAATAATTCATTTAATATATAAATAAATATATAATATTTATATGTCAAATTAGATAAATATGTTATTTGTTGTATTACTTTGTTAAAACAAAATATAATATTTTATTAAATAGATTAAACAAATCAAATTCATTTACTCACAAATAATAAAAATGTGCAGATTATGGTTAAAAGGGCTTGACACATAGCTTAAATAAATGGGCTAATACAAATACAACTTGGCTACACGAATTGTTACCTCTAGTTTAGGTTATATGTTTTGGAGTACTCCTGTATTTTGAATTATGGATCCACTTGTGTCGCTGCACAGTTGCATATTTCTATGTTTATACGGGAAGCAAGTGCCAAAAAAAAATTATTAGATTTTTATTTTTTTGCAAAGAAAAAAATGTAGCAATTTTTTTTTTTCTAGGGTGTATAACAAATATTTTTAAAAAATCAACAAACATTGTGAGCAAATTCGAATAAGAGAGTGATTAATTGCTTCGTAAATGCTAAACTTGAATAAGGAAGATAAAATATTAATTTTCTTAATAAATGCGGAAACTTATTTTCTTCTTTTAGGAGAGAATTAAAAATGTAGTTTCATTATTTACCTTTTACTCAAAATAAACACCCTTAATTGAAGTGTGGAGACAAAATAAAAAAATATACTATTAATACAATTTTTTTTTTTGGGTGAAAGGAATGCATTTATAGCACAAAAANATACAATTTTTTTTTTTTGGGTGAAAGGAATGCATTTATAGCACAAAAAGCTCTAAAAAACGAAAGGATTACACAAAAGTCTCCCCCCTCATTTCATTGATCAAAACCAATTTCATCTGCTAAGGGAGGAGATAAAAATCTGAGCAGTTAAAAAGAAAATCAGCATTATTAGTTAAAGAGAAATTAGCAATAGAATTTGTAGCTTGGTTAGCTAATCTAGGATTCCAAAGGAGTTGCCAGCTGAAGCTGGCGCATCTCTCACGAATTTGCATAATGTTAGAGCTAGTCTCCCAAGCATCTAGTTCCTCTAAAGAGTTGATTGTTTCAATAATCCCTTTTGCATCCGAGGACCATAGCACTTTTGTCCAGCCTTTCTGCTCCGTGATCCTTGTTGCCCAGTTCACCGCAGGAAATTCAGCACACCAAGCATTCTTGCAGCCTATAAGTTTGGTCATAGTTAGCACCATTCCTCCATAATCATCCCTCACCACCATTGCAGGGGCTGCTAGACCATTTTTGAAAGCAGCATTGGTATTAACTTTGAGCCATCCCGTCCGCGGTGGTTTCCATCCTGTCATAATTTTGCCCTTCCTTTGATCCAGGAGCTCTGCTTGGCCATCCGGACTAATTTCCCTCAAAAGATCTTCAACCATTTGAATGAACATAAATAAAATCTTAGAAAAGTCGAAATTACCTTCATGCACAATCTTGTTTCTGTATAACCAACAATAAAATAATAGAGAGCTAAAGAAAATAGTTTGCCATCTGCTCTCTCTCCCCACCACCGGTTTCTCCCCCGGGCAAACACAGCAAGTCAAAATATCTGTAATGTTTACAACCTTCCCAACTTTCAAGTTGGAATCTCCACACACTGGTAAAAGCGATCATTCTAGCTCTTTGACATTCTTTGAAGAGGTGAAACAAAGTTTCCCTTTCAGCACCACAGATTGGGCAAAGTATCTCTCTAGTAGGAATGACATTAGCCATCACTCTCCATAGGAAAAGCTTCATTCGGTCGTGAAGTTTAAGCTTCCAAAGTTTTCCCTACAGTATTGAAACTGTTGGATTTATGATCTTGGTCCCACTTGAGATATTATCTTTTGTGATAATTCTCTCTATATTTCAATTTAAATTAAATTTGATTATAAGATAAATTGTTATTTGATATAAAGCAATTGATAAGATAAAATCTAGATAACAGTGGTTATGTCTGTTAAGATTTTATTTTAAATTTTAAATTGAGAATATTAGTTTGTTTGGGTTTCTATTTTTTGTACGTACAAATATTAGAAAGAATTTAGAGAACAAACTGATCCAAATTACTTCAGAGAGAATACGTAAAAACATCGAGTGAAAATATTAGAGAAAATATTCATTCTCTAATATTTTGGTTTATTCTCTGAGATACAATAGAGTCCACACTCTGCTGTACTACATGAGATTAGTCCTGGAAGATCTAGCAGATCCGGTGGTAGCAGTGGTAAATCCAATAGCAGATTCGGTAGTAAATCCCAGTAGCAGTAGCATATCCGGTGGTAGATCCGGTAGCAGATCTGGTGATAGCCTATAGATCCAGGTGTAGATTGTAGATCCGGTAGAATCATTATACCATGCATCAAATACAGAAAGTCTGCGATGTATTTTATTTTATCTTTTTCATATGATTCAGTCACATATCTTCTTGTGGGTTATTGATTTTATGCTTCCGCAAAATATATTTTTCTTACAATTGGTATCAGAGCATCCCATAAGTTTATATGTTAAATTTAGATTATGAAGCATGTTATGATGTATGTTTAGATATATGGCACCTATGATCTATATTTGTTGGATTATGTATGCTATAATATTATTTATAATTTTTATTCATAATTGATATTTTATTGATGAATGGTTGTAGCTTTAATCCATGGTTAGATGTTTGGTTGTATCTTTCTTTGGGTTTGTAACAGGGAGGCTAATCAAATATCAGGTTTTCTCCCTAATTTTTATTTTATTTATGTTTTATTTTATATTATGTAAATTTGTAAAAATACATACTTGTAATACTGCGCGACCTTCGCTGTTTGAACAACTGACGGCAAATCAGAAGGATTTTTGGCCAGAAACTACCATGAATAGAAAGTAGACACAGAGACGACGCTGCCGGATGCTAATAGGTCGCCGAAAACCTCCTCACGCGCTTACACGCGCCACGAGAAGTGTCTGAGAGTGGAAATCACTCTCCTGTCTTTTTGGGGAACATACGAGCTCGTTAACCGTTGGATTGCCATGAAATTTTGGTATTTGCTTTCTCTGTGGATGCTTGACTTGCCTGTAAAATTTCACGGTGATCAGACGTTTCTACGGAAGTTGGTGATGTTTCTGGCTGCGGAAATTAGTGTTTGACTGGTTTGGGTTTTTGTCTTTTGTGCTTAAACCCTAGATGACCAGTTTTTCAGCTTACTTTATTCAGCTTGGCCCACAGTCTATGAATTTGCAAGACCATTAAAGAGAAAGAAAGGATCAGATTGATGGATTGTGCCAGATTTTTTTTTCATTTTTTGGGCTTGTAATCTATTTTTTTATCTAGGTACCATGGATTAAGGTTGATTATTTATTTATTTATTTATTTTATGAATTGTTTAATTATATGTTATTAATATTTTATATGATGACATGTCATATAGACTAGGTGGTGCCATATTAATTTGCATCAATTACATGTGCATAATAATTATTATGATTTTGTATCTAGATTAATAATTATTATTGTTATTTTCAAATAAAAATTTGGAAAATCAAAATCCCAATATGTTTAAAAAAAAAATATTGAATTGATGAAGATTTTTATATATTTTTTTTAAAAACGTAAGGGCTCCATTGTGTGTCCAATTATAAAATGATCAGGTGATGCCCCAACGGATAAACGTTGTCAGATTTTATTGGATTGGACCTTAATAATCTTCAAAATTTTAATAAAGTTGTTCAACCCAACGTTGATAATTCTTGGATATTAAAGATAATTTTGAAAATTAAATAATGGTTTTAATATTCAAACTTGGTCAAATTATTATCCTCCCAACGATGCTATGTTAATTTTATCAAGGGTCCAAAGTTATTTAAAAACAATGGTTGATAGTCTAAATTAGACAGAATCAATTTGATTGGAATTTAAAAGTGTTGTCTGGGAAGGTTCTGTCTAAGGAAGTTGAGACTTAAGTACGTTTGTTTGTGACATCTCAATCTTTCCTGGGAACTGACCTAGGAGGACATTTTTTCTATTTCATGTTCAAATTTAGTTTATTGTAAATGTTTTGTCCAACGTAAGCGTTTATAATGGAAGCTAAATTATTGTTTTTTTTTTCAATAAGCATAAATTTTATTTTTTGGGATTAATTAAAAATATGTTTATTGAGTTTTACTTTCTTTTAACATAAGTGTGCAAATTTTTTTTCAGAAAAATGGCAACTTTTAACCCTCTACCTGTGATTTTGAGCCAAAAACCTATGGATGGAAATAATTACAGCGATTGGAAAACCAATTTGTTCATTGTGATAGAATATGAAAAAGTCAAATATGTCCTTTCCACCCCTAAACCTACCATACCGGCAACAGATGTAGAGGCTAAAGTGAAGAAGGATTATACCAACTGGCAAGAGGCAGATAATGCAGTTCGCTGCTATATCCAGGCCAGTATTGCTAAACACTTGCTGCCTCATATCAGAAATTTTGAGAGTGGAGCAGAAATGCTTCAGGCTCTTGATGGAATGTTTGCTGAATCAAACTCTGCTTTGAGGCAATCTGCTTTGGGGGCTCTCACGAGCACACAAATGACTGGAGGAAATGTGCGGGATCATTGTCTGAAAATGATGGCAAACCTCAGTCAGGTCGAGGTTATGGGGATCAAGCTGGATCAAAGGTCCCAAATCGATTTGATCCTAAATTCTTTGCCTGAGCGTTTCAGTCAGTTCAAAATGAACTACAGCATGAACAAGCTGAATTTGACTCCTGTAGAACTGATGCATGAGCTTCAGAGTGCTGAAGAGTCTCTTTCAAAATCCGGCAATGTTCATTTTACTCAGGGTTTTGTTAAGACCAAAGGGAAACCTCAAGTCAGTAACAAGAACAAGAGTAAGAAGAAAAAGAAGGCAGTGATACCAGTTATCAAAAGTGCTGAAACAAAGAAGCATAAAGGCAAATGCTTCAAATGTGGAGAAAAAGGCCACTGGAAGCAGAATTGCCCTAAGCTAAAGCTAGGTATGGGTGATTTGAATTATATTGAAAATTGTTTAGTGGAGAATCATTATAATAAATGGATCATTGATTCAGGAGCCACTAATCATGTCTGTTACTTTTTGCAGTAGTTTAGACAAACTAGCTTGGTGGGAGAAGGACAAAGAAGTTTGAGGCTTGGGAACATAGAATATGTCTCTGTTAAAGCAATAGGACAAGTTGATTTATTTTTTAATAATAGGACTTTAATTTTATATGAATGTTTATTCGTTCCAGAATTTAAGAGGAATTTGGTTTCTGTTAGTTGTTTATTTGAACAAGGTTTAACATTCCAGTTTAATTTCTCAGTTTTAATAAGAAGTTCGACTTCAATTATTTGTTCTGATGAATTATGGAATGGTCTTTATTTTTTAAGTCCTACGTACGTCCTATGATGTTAATAATTTTGAAACTGTTGATGATGAGCATATACATGTTGCCAAGAAAAGGAAAGTTTCAAATGAAACATACCATTGGCATTTACGATTAGGTCATATTAATTTTAACAGGATACACGGTTTGGTTAAAAGTGAGATTTTAAAATCTCTAGTCTTTGAACCTATACCAGTATGTGAATCTAGTTTAGAAGGAAAAATGACCAAAAAGCCCTTTAAGGCCAAGGGATATCGTGCAACCAAACCACTGGAATTGGTGCATACTGATGTATGCGGACCAATAAATGTTCAAGCTAGAGGAGGGTATGAGTATTTTGTAACTTTTATAGACGATTACTCAAAATATGGATATGTTTACCTAATGCGCCAAAAGTCTGAAACTTTCTCAAAATTTCGAGAGTATATGGCTGAGGCAGAAAAGCAATTAGGGTTCCATATCAAAGAACTTCAGTCTGATCGAGGTGGTGAATACCTTTTTGGAGAGTTCAAGTTTTACTTGACTTAAGAGGAGATATTTTCTCAACTATCAGCCCTTGGAACACCCCAGCAAAATGGAGTTGCAGAAAGAAGAAATAAAACTCTTCAAGATATGACTAGATCTATGCTTAGTTACTCATCCCTACCTATTTCATTTTGGGGATATGCCTTAGAAACAACAGTGTATCTTCTAAACTTAGCTCCTTCTAAATCTGTTTCTAAGACACCAATAGAATTATGGAAAGGGCATAAGCCCAGTTTAAACCATATTCAGATTTGGGGTGCTCCTGCACATGTCTTAAAAAAGGAACCGAATAAGTTGGAATCTCGAACAGAAGTTAAGTTGGAATCTCGTATAGAAGTGTGTCTGTTTGTTGGTTATCCTAAAGGAACAAGAGGTGGACTTTTTTATAGTTTTTCAGATAAGAAAGTTTTCGTGAGTACACACGTAACTTTTTTAGAGGAAGACTATATAAACAATTTCAAACCCAAGAGTAAAATAGTTCTTGAGGAGCTTGCCTCAGCTCAAGAACAGGCTGACTCACATCAATTTTTTTCCTGTTGCTCCACTGATGCCAATGTATGTTAAAAGAAGGGAAAATGTACCCGAAGGTGAACAAACACAAGTAGAACCAGTGGAACAACAAGAACTGATACAGATGGAACCTCCACCGGTACAACTTCCACTACAATGCATAGTCCAGGATCCTCCTGTAATTGCACAACCGCCACCAGTGCAGCTTTTTCGTAGTGAGAGAGTAAGACACAAGCCTGGGAGATATATCTTGCTAGGTGAATCTTACCAAATCATTACTGATAGCGACGATAATCCTGTTAATTATAATGAGGCACTGAAAGATGTGGATGCACAGGAGTGGTAGGAAGCCATGGACCGTGAGATGGAATCTATGTATTCCAACTCAGTCTGGTCTCTTGTAGAAGCACCCGAAAGGATAAAACCTATAGGGTGCAAGTGGATCTACAAAAGAAAAGGAGGATTAGATGTGAAGGTAGAAACCTTCAAAGCTAGATTGGTGGCGAAATGCTATACCCAAAAAGAAGGGATAGATTATGAAGAAACTTTTTCGCCAGTAGCCATGCTTAAAATCTATCCAGATTCTTTTAGTTGTAGCAGCAAAACTCGATTATGATATTTGACAAATGGATGTAAAAACGGCCTTTTTAAATGGTAGTTTACAAGAGGACATCTATATGCGGCATCTAGAAGGGTTTATAGCTAAAGGCCAAGAACACATGGTATGCAAGTTGCAAAGGTCAATTTATGGACTTAAGCAAGCATCCAGGTCATGGAACATTAGGTTTGATCAAGTCATTACTTCAATTGGTTTTGAGAAAATTATTGATGAACCTTGTGTTTATAAAAGGATTTAAGGTAAAAAAAATAGTTTTCCTAGTCCTTTACGTTGATGATATTTTATTGATTGGAAATGATAAAAAGGTGTTGTCAGGTGTAAAGGAATGGCTACACAAGCAGTTTGATATGAAAGATTTGGGAGAAGCCAACTATAATCTTGGAATCAAACTTCTAAGAGACCGAAAGAATAAGATGTTGGCACTATCTCAATCATCAAATATTGATAAAATATGTGCTAAGTTTAACATGGATAAATCCAAGAGGGGATATTTACCCTTCAGACATGGAATCCATCTTTCTAAGGAACAATCACCAAATTTTTTTGAAGAGAAATATATCATGAGTAAGAAATCTTATGCTTCGGCAGTAGGCAATCTCATGTATGCCATGTTATGTACTAGCCCAGATATCTGCTATGCTGTAGGAGTTGTAAGTAGGTTTCAAAGTAATCCTGGATTGTACCACTGGGCTGCAGTGAAACATATACTCAAGTATCTAAGGAGAATGAGAGAATATATGTTGGTGTATTCTAGTGGGAGTTTAAAAAATGTTGGCTTCACAGACTCATATTTCCAAGGGGACATTGACTCTAGTAAATCTTCCTCGGGTTATGTGTTTACTATGAATGGAGGAGCCATTTGTTGGAGGAGCATTAAGCAGACATGTGTCGCTGACTCCACCACTGAAGCTGAATATGTGGCTGCATCTGAAGCTGCAAAAGAAGCTATGCGGCTTAAGAAATTCCTCATAGACCTACAAGTGATACCTGCTGCAGAACGGCCCATTACCTTTTACTGTGATAATAGTGGGGTTGTAGCACAGTTTAACGAACCTAGGTATCATAAGAGGCAAAAACACATAGCAAGAAAATACCACTTAATCCGTGATTTCATCGAGAGAGGAGTTACAGTGGTTACTTAAATAGCATCTGAGGAAAACTTAGCAGACTCCTTTACTAAGTATCTACCTGAGAAAATATTTTAGAAGCATGTAGAATGTATGAGTCTTAAAAGGGTCCCAGATTTACTTTAGAGTAAGTGGAAGTTTGTTTTTATTCGTTTGTAACGAGACAAATAAATATTTATTTTCTGGTTTTAAATAAGATTTTGAGGTATTTTTTTTTTAATTTTTGTGCACACTAATATTTTAAAAATAAGTTCCAGATTGATTGTGTAGTATATGATCATGTGGATACGTCCACAGAAGATATGATCATAAGTTCTCTTAATCAATGAATGAAATCACAGTTGTTGAATAAAGTTGGGAGCTTTATTTAGACTGCAATATTTTATGAAATAATTTATCTTGGTTATTATATAATATTGGTGCGGACTATGTTTGCATTGATTAGGATCAAAGTGAGATTTAATTAAGGTTAAATTTCTGTAAAAAGTAATTAAATCTTAAGATATATTTGGTTATTTTATTTCTCTTAATCCTGAGTTTATTATAAATAGGTATTTAGATGATTATTGTCTTTGAGTTATCAATAAGTGAGCTCTATCTTACGACCAATATCTTGATGAATTGGGAATGTGATTGTTTAAATTACCAGTATTTATGAAATAAACATTAAGGAATTTGTATGAAATATCCTTTTGATATGTTTCAATACTTGGATGTAATGAAGTCACTGGCCAATGTATTTGATCCATTAGAGAAACTAATAAGTCAAGAGAATAAATAATTTATTGATTGACATAAAATATTATCATTCAATTATTGATATTTTACAAAGGAGAGATATAATATTAATATTGTTATTATTCTTGGAGTTCAACTCTGGGCTTTTAGTGGAATAGCACAAGATTAGATAGTTGTTTGACAACTATAAAGAGCCTTGATTAATAATAGTTGTTAGATTCCCAGACTAGCTCATGATATCTGATACAGTTCACATCTCAGCTATGGAAATATAAAACACAAAGATTAAGTTACATGGACTTGGGATTATACTCAAGTTTGTACTCAAGAGCAAGTGGGAGATTGTTGGATTTATGATCTTGGTCCCACTTGAGATATTATCTTTTGTGATAATTCTCTCTATATTTCAATTTAAATTAAATTTGATTATAAGATAAATTGTTATCTGATATAATTAAATTGATAAGATAAAATCTAGATAACAGTGGTTATGTCTGTTAAGATTTTATTTTAAATTTTAAATTGAGAATATTAGTTTGTTTGAGTTTCTATTTTTTGTACGTACAAATATTAGAAAGAATTCAGAGAACAAACTGATCCAAATTAATTCAAAGAGAATACGTAAAAACATCAAGTGAAAATATTAGAGAAAATATTCATTCTCTAATATTTTGGTTTATTCCCTAAGATACAATAGAGTCCACGCTCTGCTGTACTACCTGAGATTAGTCCTGGAAGATCTAGCAGATCTGGTGGTAGCAGTGGTAGATCCGGTGGTAGATCCGGTAGCAAATCTGGTGATAGCCTGTAGATCCAAGTGCAAATCGTAGATCCGATAAAATCATTATACCACGCATCAAATACAAAAAGTCTGTGAGGTATTTTTTTTTCTTCATATGATTCAGTCACATATTTTCTTGTAGGTTATTGATTTTATGCTTACACAAAATATTTTTTTTTATAGAAACCTCCTCCTCCGAGTGGTTATAGTTCATCAAGTAACTTCTTTTAATCGAAAAACTTCCATTTTTTTATCACGCCACAGTAATTTGTCTTCACAAAGGTCTGAGGACCAAGGTGAAGCAAGAATTAAGTTTGCCTCTTCCACATTAATGCGATACTAATTAGAATGGTACTTTAAAAAAATTGCGTATTTGACCGTCCGTATTAAAACTCTTGACAATATTAAGGTCCTTTTTACTATAATTTTTGCTTTTATTTTTTTAAAAGAGTTTTTTAAAATCATTTTTCATGTGATTTAATTGGTTCCTCTTTGCAAAAATTTTACCCCGCATTGTAAATTATAATATCCCAAGCTCTGAAGGCCGTGCGCTTAAGGGGCTCTTTTCAAAATGATAAACAGTAAATTTAATACAAAAAATATAATATAATATCAAACCGGTTGAGAATATATATATATATATACAGTTTTGCTACAAACCCCGAAGTCGGGGTTTGTAGCGTCCCCGACAAGTCAAAATTTACGGGAAGTCAAAATTCAGCAAATTTTGGAAACCCACCCACGTGCACATGGTTAGCAACCAACCCCCCCCCCCCCCCCCCCCCCCCC
>QANX01000125.1:105420-116381 GCA_003254975.1 Ochetophila trinervis
TCATCCTTGCTATATACAGAAAAGTGTCCTTCATGTTGATCTAAAGTATAAAATGTTCCAAGTTTCCAATTTTAATTAAACCCAAATTGGCCTTAGTTTCAAAAAGCCATTTCCTTTACTTTCCTAAATCGTTTACTTTTTCTACGAAGCTACAGAATCACAAAAATTGTCTGCAACTAGAAAATAAAGAAGAAAAATTGACATTTTTATTTGTAATACAAAACGCAAATGCTTTACATATTATTATATGCTTGTATTTAACATTAAATATGTAGAATCAGGAAGTGGGTGGTGGTTTACAATATGGAATATTTCCTGACCAGGCAAAATACCCCAGCTCTCACAACAGTGGAAAATTTGTGAAATAATAAGAAGAAAAAAAACCACTATAAGTACAAAAATGGGGGAGCAAATTCAGTATATTTTTTTCTTTGGCGGTCTGTTGTAGCATCTCTACAGCCTTCTTTCTTCTGGCCAGGGAGCCAGGAATGCCGAAGTCGAGGTTGGGGGAGGCAGGGGAGAAGCTGGCCGACAGATCGGGGAGGGAGGAGCTAGGGCACAGCATGGGTTCAGCAGGGGGCATTTCCGGGGGCTCTGCTTCTAGTCAGCCAAGGCGCCGAAGTCGGGGCTGGGGGAGGCAGGGGCGAAGCGCCGATTTGCAGGGGAAAAAGAAAGGGGAAGAGGAAGCTGGGAAGAAAAGAAAGGAAAAGAAAAATTTTAGGAGGGGGGGCTAATCGCGGTTGGGGAAGAAGGAGGGGGGGTTCTGCTTGCTTCATCACGTGTCTTGCACGTGGGTGCGTTTCAAAATCTGGCAAATATGAATTTTGACTTTCCAATTTATGCTGACTGGCGGGGATGCTACAAACCCCGACTTCGGGGTTTGTAGCAAAACTGTATATATATATATATATATATATGGTGCCGATATGGCACCAGATCGGGTTCCCTAAGGGAACCTGAAAACACGATAATTGGGTGACGCTGTAAGACGCGTGTTTTTGAATTTGTGCCAGACGCGTCGCTGAATGAAGGACCCACTTTTTGAATTCGGTAAAAATAATTCGGTCAAACATTTTGAATTTAACCCCGTCAAATGCCAATTTGGTCAATTTAAGTTTTGATTTTGAAACACACGTGCTCAGCACGTGATCACCCAAATTTCCTCCCGCCTTCCCCGCAATTGCACACTGCAATTTGGCCCCAAAATTTCCCCCGATTCTCCTCTCCCCGCCTCCCCCAGCTCCAAATTTCCTCCCTCCAGCGACGCACAGCTTTTGGCCCCGATTTCCTCACCTCCCCAGCCGCGCACAACTTCTGGGCTCAATTTCCTCACCTCTCGATTGCCGCGATTTGAAGCTCACTCCATCGATTGAAGCCAACATAGCTGGAAAAAGGCCACACTCATCCATGATTATGCTTCTTCAATCCTGATTGTGGTAAAGGCCATGATGGAAAAAGAAAGAAAAAAAGAAGAAAGTGTGATAAAAAAAAATAGGTTTAGTACTATTTCTTATTATCTCATTCTTAAGTTCATTTCGTTGTATGTTTATGTGAGTTTTAAGTTTAGCCAAAAGACAGACTACTGGAAAGACAGACTTCTGGAGTCATCTAGAAGGTTTTTTTTTTGTTTTCTGGTTGAGGGCTCCTATTGCTATATGCATATGATATGATATGTTTTATTTATTTATTTATTTAAATTTTGTGTGTGCTTCTTTTAGATGGCATCTCCTGATCACTCTTGCATTTATGGACCTTGCTAGACAACAGGTAGTGAGTATTTTTCATGGGGGAATAAATGTTACTATGATAATCTGAAGAAATTGGAGGTACTTTTTGATTTTTAGTATATAATGAACGAAGATGCAAAGGTGGCAATTTGTTATCAATTATTCTTTCTATAACTAATGCTTTTGAGAAAGGATAAAAGGTTATTGCTTGGATAATAGAATTTGTTCATGAATTTGTTGTTGTTTGATTTTTGTCACTTTGATGCCGCGTGATGTTTTTCTAGCTGGATGTTGGATTCTGTCCCTAACCCTTGCGATATAAGACAATGGCGTTAGACTGGAGGTCAGTGGTGTCACCGGTGTTCCTATTCCGATGCCTAAGTCGTGACTGATGGATCTCGTCCACAGTAATCTTTGTGGGCGCCAGAAAGGCCTGGGAGGTTCTTTGACCCATATGCTAAAAATTCCCATAACAGAATTAAAAATTGTTTGGATAGGAGATCAACACGAGGGTTGCAGATATGCAAGACACAGCTAGATCATTCTCATCCTTAGCTAAACAAGTTCTGCAAACTCAACAACAAAGACGTGCCTCACAATAATAATTATATCAACTCCTATCAGCAGTTTTTTCATGTCTTTATTTAATTCGTTTTTAATTTTATTTTTTTGAAAAGAAAAATTAAAGGTTTTGAATGTATAGTATTTGTCCTATAAATGTGAAAGCAAAAGTGTGCTTACAGTACCTTACAGATTTTAGCTTATGCGATGGCTGTAAAATACTTTTTGTAAGAGATATAATTTTCTCCTTTTGTTTTTTCTTTTTTGTTTTGTTTTTTTTTTTGCCTTTTTACTTGTTAAAGATAAGTTGAGAGTTGAGATCTAGTTTTCTCAACAAAAAGTTACGAGCAAATACGAAAAGGAAATAAAAACAAAAAGGATGCATAAACTTTTTATCACCACTAGCATTATTGAAGTGAAAGAAAAACGAATTAGCGATATCTTTTTTAACACGAACATTCTCTGTTCCTTTTGGTAAATAACACACATTCTCATTATAATCAAAGCAAAACAACAAAAATAAATTTAACTAAAATATTTTGCTAACTTGGATTAACTTAAAATTATTGATATAAAAATACAAATCATTAGTTTTTCAGCTGCAGTATTGCCCCTCTCCTTATCAACGTGGATCCTGAAAGCCCCTAGAACAGAACACCATCCAAAAGCATTTGGTTCGAAAGGCATGCCGTTTATGAAGTCTTCAGCTTCTTTAAGTCTTCCTGCCTGACCAAGTCTTCTCTAGGCATCACACCATATATCTTCTCCCTAGAATTAAAGAAATTTAACCCCTCCTCCACCATTCCAGCATGGTTACACCCTTTTAAAAGGCTAACAAATGTTATTGCATTTCATTTTATTGCGGCAAGTAACATATTATCAAATGTTTGCATGGCTTCTTTTCCCAAATCATGTTGAGAAAACACACTTAATAAGGAATTCCATGCAATTTCAGTCAGATTTCCAATCTCATAGAAAACTTGGTTTGAGTAATCTAGCAACCCACATTTTCCATAAATGGGTATGCTTGGATTGGGTATGGTTTTGAATGATTTGCGCCAAGACGTTGGAATCCCTATATTTGGGTATGCTTAATTTTAGGATTAGCAAATAACCAAACACACAGATTAACAGAGAAGCAAAGAGAAATCAGTAAAAGTAAAATCGACCAACCTGCAAAAACGTAGATAGTGTACCACGCACATTATTATCAAGTACTGTACGAATCTCCTCAAGCGAAGAAAACCCAGATGACTTATCCTATTAAGCAATAAACCCACATGAACAAAATTGCAAAAAGAAAATCAGGGAGGGAGGAAATCGAGGAGGGAGGAGAATCCCCAAGGCTGGGCTGTGCGGTGCTGGTGAGGGAGGGAGGAGATTGCCAATTTGTGCCAGGCGGGGTTTTGACTAAACCCCCCTTCTCCTTCATCTCCATTATCGACTTCTTTAAAACTCTCTCTTTATCTCTTTAATATGCAGAATTAACAGTGTTTAGTCAAAAACCATAACCAAAAGCAGCATAAAGGCAATAAAAAAGAAGAAGCTAAAATGAAGATCAAAAGGGCAAAATTACTATTGCTCCATGTCATACCTTGTAAGATTTTCGTTGCCGACTGATGCAGAGGAGAATCGCCGACTTCAGTGCAGACGAAGCCTAGGAGTAACGCCGCCGACTGGTGCAGAGGATGCCCGTGCTCCTGTATTCGTCGCCGATTGCTCCTTGATTCCGCCGCCGGTTGCTCCTTCCTTTCCTCGGCCGGTTGCTTCGAATTTGAGCTTCTTCTCCCAAGCCCGAGCCCTAAAAATTTGGGGGAATTTTGACTGAGATTGAAACGCACTCGAGCCCTTCATTTCGGTGGAAGCCGAAAGTCAACATGCCAGAATCAATTTTGACTGAGCTCAAACATAAATGAAACGGTGTGTTTTCCCTTCCTCTGTTTCCTTCCTTTTCCAAGCGTCAATTCTGCCTCACTAAGGAACCCAAATTCGGGTTTCTTAGCAATCCTATGATTATATGTATAAAAATAGTAATGAATAATTTGGCTAAATATTGGATATATCAAATATTGTATGAAATGACCATCGAATGTAATAATTTAGCAGTAAAAAATCAACTCAACTTTTATATTTGTCAGTTTAAAAATTTAAATTTAAATTTTAACATGCTCTGTTATTACTTCGTATGATTCCATCTTGCAATGTTGCATTGTGCAGGACCTATAATACTACAAGGAGGCATTATTCTTTAGCAAAAAAAAAAAAAACATTGTATCAAATAATTTTGTTTAATTCAAATTAATTTATGTATCAAATATTATATTTTACAATTATTATTATTTTGTTAAAATATTATAAAAGACTAATTAATAAAATCATAAATTTAGTTAATTTAATTTAATTTTTCTAAAATATTAGTATATACAACTATGTCTAAACACATTACAATAATACAATTTTGCAGGAAAAACTATACAATAAATAATACAAGCTAATAAAATACAATACAACTTAATATTATTTAATGTACCAAATATATACTATAAGTTATTATCAACATTCAACATGCATTGGGTACAAAAGTAATTAAATTATAAAAAATGATATTTGCTATCTATGATAATAGATCACCAGTGAAATATACATATTAAATGATAATTTAAATAATTTATTTTGGTAAATAAATTTTCCTATAATCCAAGGAGACAAAAACTCAAAGTTTTTTCACATGAGCATAACAATGAGGAGAAGGAGGAATAACATAGTGGCTATAAAAGATGGCAACAAGTGGCTGGTGGATAAAGAGGAAATTAGAGATTACTTTGTAAGAAATTTTGAGGAATTATACAAGTCTGATCACCTGGTTTGTCCTAGTGATTTGGATGAACTTGGTTCCATATACATCATCGATCAAGAAAATGACAATATTATTAGCATCCCTTCAGAAGAGGAAATTCGGGCAAGCATAGAGAAGCTGCACCCTCTCAAAAGTCCAGGACCAGATGGCTTCCCGAGGTTCTTCTTTAGAAGCTACTGAAGTAAGGTTGGAAGAAGAGTAGTGAGGTTCATCCAGGAGTGTTTCAGATTGAGGAAAGTTCCCAGCAGCATCAACAAAACGTTCCTCGTCCTTATTCCTAAAACTAGACAGCCGAGCAATTTCAATGAGTTCCGCCCCATCAGCCTTTGTAATTTTGTTTACAAGATTCTTTCCAAAATTCTAATGGACAGATTAAAGAAGCTGATGGGAAGGATTATCTCCTCAAACCAAGGAGCGTTCATCGAAGGAAGGTGGATCGCGGAGAACACAATCATTGCCCAAGAAGTAACTCACAAGACTAAGAAGCACAAAGAAAGAAATGGGCTTATGATGATCAAGGTGGACCTTAAAAAAGCTTACGATCAGTTGGAATGGGGATTTGTGGAGAAAGCCTTGAATTTTTGGGGATTCTCGAAGGATGTTCAAAAGCTGATTGGGTGTTGTTTAGGTTCAGTTCAGTACTCTTTGCTCATCAACAATGGAATTGCTAGAACTTGCTCCCCGAGTCGAGGTTTGAGGCAAGGCGATCCCTTATCACCCTTTTTGTTTGTTCTTTGCTCTGAATTTTTAACAAGAATGCTCTTGAGAGAGGAAGAGGAAGGATGTCTCCATGGAATCAAGATAAGTCGGTCAACCCCAACAATTTCTCATCTCATGTTCACAGACAACTTGATCGTTATGTGTAGGGCCAAAAAAGAAGATGCTTTGGCTGTCAAAAGAAGTCTGAACTGGTTCTTTAGTTCGTCTGGCCAATAAGCAAATATGAATAAATCTAGTATCCTTTTCTCAAAGAACACAAACTTGGGAGATCGAAGGGATGTTAAGAATATCTTTGGGTTTAAAGATATGGAAAAGGGGTCGGTTTATTTGGGAAACACTCTTCTAGAAAGCCGGAATTAGAATTTGGATTTCAAAATCATGAGGGATAGAATTAGCCAATGGATTGAAGGATGGAATCAACATTTCCTTTCGAAAGCGGGAAAGGCAATGCTTATTTCTTTAGTCATTCAAGCTATACCAACATATACTATGTCCACCTCATGGTTACCTTTGGGTTTATGCAAAGAGCTTGATGCTTTGGTCTGACACTTTTGGTGGGGAACAAAGAAGGATTCGAAACACTTCCTAGCTTTAAAACCTTGGAAAGATCTATGTCAACCTAAGTCAAGAGGAGGGCTCGGTTTTAAGCAATTTAAAGATATCAACACAGCTTTACTAGCCAAGTTGGGGTAGAAGATTGTTGGAGAGGAAGACAGCCTTTGGTGCAGGATTTTGAGAGCTAAATACATCAAAGGAAAATCGTTTTTTGAACTAGGAAAAGCTAAAGGGAGCTCTCCGGGTTGGTAAGGAATCCTTAGCTCGCGGAAGTACATCTTGAAGGGAGCTTGTTTCAAAATTGGCAACGGTCTTAAGGTGAATCCTTGGACGGATCCTTGTTGGAAAAATTCCCACCTTAAAGGCAAGAGTGGATGTTGGTCGCTAGAGTAGAGTGGTGGACCTTCGTTTGGAAGACAATACAGATTGGAACTCCTTTTTGATAGAGGAAATTTTTACCGAGGAGTCGGTGAGGGCAATCCTTAGCATGGAAGGGCTTCACTCGGCCATGGAGGACTGGCTTTGTTGGGTTGGAAGCAGGTCTGGGGCCTTTTTAGTAAGCAGCTGCTATGATCTAAACATTCAAAGTACAATCAGGGATCTTGGAATCTGGAAGTCCCTTTGGAAGTCTAAGCTTCACGAGAGACTGAAATTATTTCTTTGGAGAGTCCTTGCGGATGTTTTACCAACTAAGGAAGTCTTGAGCAAGCGGTTTGAAGGAATTGATGTCTTTTGCATGGTTTGTGGCGAAAAAGAAGAGAATCAGTTTCATCTTTTTAAGGAGTGCTCTGGGATGAGAGCATTGGCTTTTGGTTGCAACTGGGGGGGGGGGGGGAGATGGACTCTTGGCCAGCTTCAAACATCATTAAACTTATAGATTATTGCATTACCCCCCTGATTGGTTGTGCAAATGGGAGTTTGAGAGAGCTGAATGTTCAGTATTTTTGGCTTCCCTCTTCTACTGCTTCTGGGGCCTTCAGAATGCAAACATGTTTGAAGGACAGCAATCTATCTTGGAGAAAAGAAGCTAGGTGGACCATTGTGTGCAAGAATTTTTGGGAGTTTTGCAGTATACATCTACATTTGAACATCTTCGACCTGTGGCCCGGTGAAAAGCTCCGGAGGTTGGGGTTACAAAGGTGAACAGAGATGCAGCTTTTAAAGATGGCAGAGTAGCCCTTGCAGCCGTTTTCAGAGATGAGGACGGTCTTATCCTTGTGGCAAGGTCGAAACTTATAAGCCTTTCTTCGGCTTATGAGGTAGAGGTGAAGGCAATAGAATGGGCAACTAGCATTGCTTGTGAAATGCAAGGGAGGAAGTTTTGCTTCTCTTCTGATGCATTGGGGGTGGAAAATGAAATTAACTCCTTTAAGGAACCATCGGGATGGTTCACTAGAGAAGCAATCAAGACTATCCGAAATACCTTTTTTGAGAATAGCTGGAAACTTTATTGGAATGAGAGATCAACTAATATGTTTGCTGATTTTGTGGCAAAAATGGCTTTGAGAGAAGGCAAAAATGTAATGTTTTCTTCTTTTAATTTATGAAGCTTTCTGAAAGAGTTGAGTGACATATATGTCACCGATCTTTCAGAATGCTCTCTTTTGTAATCCTATTTTGGGCTTTTTGTGCTTAATAGTAGTTCTATTTACCAAATTTTTTTTTCCTATAATCCTACTTAGTGATGAAAAGTCATTAAATTATCACTCACATCATGTTTATATAAAAATCCGACACGATCAGTGAAATCAATTTTTCCATGGTAGTACATATATAGACTTGTCATGTCTTCATCCTGAAATATCTAATTACTTGCCTTAATTTCAAAGTCATAACTTCTTTTTTTTTTGATAAATCAGAATTCCTTTAATTTCTTCTCGAATTCCTTACATCAAAACCATATGATTTCATTATTGGTTCTCACTTCTCTTTGGTCTTTTCTTTTTCTATATTTCTTCCTTGCTCCCACTTTTAATTAAGCTAGTTAATAACTATTCCTAAAACTGTAATGGAGTCATCAAAATTTTTTTTTCTAAATAATATCATAATTTAAGTGACATCCCTTTACTTATAAAGAAGTTATATAATTAATTTGTCAACTACTGTCGAATTATTTGGTATGCTATTTGATTACCATATGTAGCAGATAGCAGTGAAGACCAAAACATGGAGAACAAAAATCCATATATTAGTATGATTTTTAGTGTATTAAAAAAAAAATAGGGATTTGGTGTTTTTCAAAGCATATTTTAATAATTGTGTGGATTGCTATCTATGTGGTATAAAGTTTGAAAGAATAATTTCTATATAAAATATTTATTTAATAAAAAATATTTTTTATAACTACTAGTGATGAATTATCAATAAAATTTATATATTAGATGCCATTTTAAATAGTTGTCGTTGAAGAATTTACTTTTTTTTTATTAGTGCTTTAATATTAAAAAATAAAATATTCTTAATTAAAATTTTGACCATAAATTACAGTTGTAACGTGATTAACACCAATGGTGATAAATAGCAAAGTTCTTATGTAATCGTCACTCAATTCCAAAATCAATATCCAATGATTGTACCTAGAAGTGTAAAAATGGACGAGCTGCACGAGCACAACACGTTACAAACTGTGTCATGTTAAACACGAAGCACGTAATAGATCCTGCCTGACATGGCACAAGTCTATAATGAATCAGGCACGACACAAATAAGTGATAAGCCAGGCATGATATAGGCACGTGCAAACCAAGCAAGTCACATGCTAGACAATTAAAAAATAAAATATATTATTTAATTAATTTATAATATTTATTTTGAATAATATTTTTTCAGATATATAATTTATATTATAAAAAATATGCAAAATATAATTGGCACATGCACGGGCACAATCTGTGTCTGATACGAGCACGACATGTGCTAGACACGAATACGGCACGAGCATATAAATATTTGGGCCCATAGTATGTCTACAAAAACTAAATATATCTGTACGAGCATGACACGGAAAATAAATGCGCTGGCAAAATACAACATAAGCACGAACGAACCAGCTTTTAAATAGACTAGACCAGCATGATACGACCCATTTTACACCTCTTACATTTGTACTATATATTTTTTTCCTTTTAAAAAAAATTACATGTTTGGACAAATTTCATAAACACTTTGTTCTATTTAGTATAATTTTAAATCAACCATCGTATTATTTCTATATATTTTATAAATTATTTTCGCCGAAAATTAAAATTTATTAAAATTAACGCTAAAAAGTTATTTAATTTTTTAGCATAAATTTTATAAATATAATTTATTTTTATTGAAAATAACAATTTTTTTTGAAAAAAAAAAAACACTAGTATCTTGGCACTCTCTCTATCTTTTCTACCTCTAGTCTCTAACCTCATCTATGCCTATTTTTTATTTATTTTTTCTTCTCCTTCTTTCCACCATAATCTGCTTCTTCTTTTTTTAATTTCTCCTCACAACCCATTTTTTTTTCTTTTTTTATTTTTAATTTCTCTTTTATCATAAAAGCAATTCTGAAAGTAAATTTTTTTGTACCTATGGAGACTAAGACACCGACTTTAATCAGTCATCCAGTCATGAAGTGAGACTCTATCCCTGCTGAATTGTATTAGCCTGTACAGTTGTGCACACCATCTGTTCGATAATATGCCAAACACACAACAAGCATGTAGTGGTCTTTGTTAGACTCTTGGCTGTATTTTCTATTTTAATGAGATAAAAAAGTTGGAACTGTGAACCACTTCTCTCTTTTTCTTGTTCTCTATGCCTTCTTTTAATTTTTTTCCCTTCAATGCTTTTTAAATTTTATTTTTTTACTGGCAAAATTTTCTTTTTAAAAGCAGTTACTTATAAACTTATAAGCAAGGGAAATTGTGTGGGGAGAGAGAGAAGAAAAGGAGGAACAGCAGCCAAAGAATGAGAATGAGAGTTTTTGGATAGGTTATTGTTTTGAACTGATGTGTATATTGTTTGATTTGCATAAATTGTAATTTGTAATTATTAGAGTTTATTTGTATTAGTTGCTAATTTTTGAGTATTAATTTTCATTTTTTGGATTTTAATTGCGTTGAGAAAAATTATTTTTTGATCATCTGAAAAAGGAAAAAATAAAGAAAAAAATAAAAAACATTAATGTGTAAACGTGTTATTTATAAAATTTGGATTGAAAATTTAAACTCACTACGCCAAAAACCTTAATCGGCGACACTAAATGCGCGACGAAGCAAAAAATTTGCATTGCGATAAACTAACGGCGACACAAATATAGTGCGTCGCCTTTATTTGAACAAAATAGCAACACACCCACGTCGCTAAAATGTGCGTGAAATCAGCTTCCGCGACGCACGATCGAAAACCGTCGCGAAAAATGTGGCGCGAAGCATATTCGGCGACACAAAATCGGCATGTGTCGCGAAAAATAAGCGCGCCAAATACATTTCGCGACAGGCATTCCACAAGTGTCGCCGAAAATCTGCGCCAAATACATTTGCGACGGGCATTAATAACGCGTCGCG